>NW_021030720.1:87744-237314 GCF_004153795.1 Camellia sinensis
TTTGTGTTTAAACCTCTTTTTAGGCCTTATTTTGCATAGTATTTTAGGCTTTCATGTGCACTGTTTTGGGTTTGGTCACTAACTGTAAAATACCATATTTTGGTCCCCTCTTCAACTTTGTTGAAGGACCCTCCTTTGTTTGAGGCCAGAAACCATCACTTGCTTCTTTGTCTCCCTTTTGGCCCATTTCTTGCACAATAGTTTAGCCATACTTTTGGCGAATAGATTGGGAAAACTTGTTTAAAACACTGTTTTATCTTAAAGTTATTTTTAGTTAAGTTTCGATCGGAATCTATGTCTTGGGTGATTTTAGACCTTGAAGAATATGAACTTAGGTAATATTTAAGAGTAACGGTGAGTTGGGTTGAGCCGTGTTAGTGCGTTTTAGTTGAGGTTACTTAGTGCCTATTTTTTTGTATTTTGAAATTAGTTGTGACGTATAGTTTTTATACTTGGTTCAGGGCACTAGTTGGACTTTCATACTCTATTCAAGGATTATATTATTTTGTTTCCAGGTGAGTAGTTTCATGCTACGTATTTCATAAATGTTCCCCTACCCTGAACTGTTGGAAAATTAAATTGTTGTTTCAAGACTAAACTGTTTTGATAAATTATTATATTATCAATTGAATCAAATTATTTCTGAAACATGTGTGAACTTGGCATACTGTAAACTATTTGTTTTGGTCTGATGTCTATAATAATGAACCACCATGTTTTGCGAAAACTGATGTGTATTGATTATTGGGACCATGTGTGTATTTAGTCCAGGGAAATTATTCCACTGCGTGTGGTGACTCTGGCCACTAGGGAACAGATCCAGGTTGGGCCGTGATGACTCTAGTGCTCAACGATTGTAAGGAAAAAATCTTTAAAAACAACTAGGTGACCTTCAATCGGATCGTCTTTGAGAAAAGGCCCAGGTGCCACCCTGAGGATGACTCTTAGTTCAGTATTGGATCCAACGGGGCTTATAGCCTTGAGAACTGTGTGGCAGATTATTTGTTTTTCTTGGTAGCCAGAAAATTATTGGTGTTCATGTTATAATCGGTTTTAAGTTTAAAATGTTGTTTATCATGTTCTTGCGAGACATGAGTATTTTAAGTGTTGAACTGTGGAACCTTCTTTTTGAAACAGATTGTATTTACCAAACTGTATGCCAATCTAGTTTCTGTGATATATATCTTATTTTGGAATTGAACCCTGTTTTCAAAACTGTATTTACTATCCATGTTGCTACTCACTGAGCTATCAGCTGACTTAGTTGTTTACCATTTCCAGGTGTTAGAAGGACTTAGAGTGGACTCATGGCGTAGCGGGGACTCAATTGCATGGACCTCTAGGGCATTCCTTTAGTTTAGAGTGTTATGTCAAGTTTGTGCATATTTATATTTATTCTTATCGAAGTTCATTTAGGATTATTTTTGATATGTGGGTTGTTTATATCCCATAAGTTTGGATGGTTTTTGATTACGATTGATTTTGCCGTTTATAATTGTGACTTGTCTGGATTGAGTTTTGGTTATTTATTATTGGACTATTGTTCAGTTGTTCAATATGATTGGATTTGTGTTTAGGCTTACGTGTGCCTTGGGCTAAGTCCCTGTGGGCCACGGCCGGTCATGCCGGATTTGGGGTGTGACAAACGTAGCCCTCGGCGATCAACACACTTTTTGTAAAGGCCAAAGGGTAGAAGAACACTCTAACTAGATCAATACTTAGAGAGAAGTTGAGTTTTAGTGAGAGAAGCTCTCAAATGGCTTTTTCGGAAAAGTAAGAGAGAGAAAGGATGTTGAAATGTGATTAAAAAATGCACAGCTGCCAACTGATATACGCATGATCCGCTCGAGCGGAGAATCGAACGCTCAAGCGTCAAGCACAAAACTGGACCCGTTCGAGCGCAAGAAGGCCCGCTCGAGCTCCAGGACACAAGAACAAAATACATCCGCTCGAGCGCGAAAACCAGTTCGCTCGAGTGTAGATTACCCCCTCTCAGAACCTTCGCAGACAATGAACACCCCGCTCGAGCGCCAACAGACCCGCTCGAGCGTGACCCGCTCGAGCGTAAGGAAACTCGCTCGAGCGTGAAAAACACATTTGCAGAAGTTTTGTAGAGGCACAGATACTGGAAGTGTGAAAACTCCACTCGAGCGTGATATGGTCCGCTCGAGCGTACAACTAAAAATAAAACTTCGCTCGAGCGCAAGGGTACCCTCTCGAGCGTACCACCAAAACTCTGGGCAACAAGGAAAGGGACTAAGGCTCAACCAGCCTGTTCGAAACACGCCCAACACATCCTAAAACTCAGACATACGGAACCTAAAGGATGGCAACAAGACATACAACCACCAATTCCACGGAAACCTATGACCGGAGCACTGTTCATATAGGGGGACAAACCCGGGATCGCTATAATTATTATTTATTTTTTCTCTCATAAAAGTAAAAAAAAGAAGCTAAAAAGTATATCTCAAACGAGATTTTTTAGTCCTAAATTAAAATAGCCAAAAAATTAAAAAACTAAAAAGCCAACCCACATCCTAGACGAACCTTTAACCAAAAAAATAAAAAAATAAAAAAAATTTGGGTCTCAATATTTTAATTAATAAATATTAAATATAAATTTATTCCGAGAACAAAAAATAGTTTTTACACTGCTTGACAGGTGAAATTTTTTTCCATGCAATGGTGATACCATATCGTTGATATCACCATCTAATTATTTTTTGTCTTTTATCTTTTGTGGTCTCGTTTGGGAACTTCGCTATTTTAGGTTTCTCTTCACAACATCTAGAAGAAACCAAGTTATTAATTTATTTGAGTAACATTCATGTTTGTTTTCAATTTTTTGAAAACACTTTTCTGACAATTTTACTTTCTTATTTTTTGTATTTTTTTTTGTTTTTACTAAATTTTTTAAATATTTTAATTAATTGTTTTAATTTTTGGATACACCTAACATAAATACACTTAAAAGTATAATTTTCGTGAAAAAAATCTTTAAAAAATTCACTAAATACCAAACATGCAAAAAAATATAAAAATTCAGTATATTTTTTGTATTTTTGTGTATTTATTAATTTTTTAAAATATTTTTTAACAAATATTTTACTTTTTACATACATCTAAGTCATGTGTATCTAAAAAAGAAAAAAATGCTTAAAATTTTAAAAATATTCACTAAAAAAAAAAAACATGAAAAACAAAAACTCAGTTTTCTGAAGAAAACTGAAATCAAACACACTGATTACTTCTTTATTTTTTTTCATATATTTTTTTTGTAATAAGTAAAAAAAATCAACTTATAAGTCGTATCCAAAATAACTCTTAGTTGAGATGATTTGTGAATTTTTTTTTTATTTTTTTTATTTTTATTTTTTTTTATTTTTATAGAACTCTTAGTTGAGATGGTTTGTGATTTTTTTTTTTTTTTTTATAGTTGAATAGATGGTTGTCAGAAAAAAAAAAAGTGATTGCTTGATGAGTAGAATGTGACATTTTGTCTTATTAACTATTATAAATTTTTTTATTGATTATTTTAGCCAAAAAAAACTCTTATCAAACACCCCCATGTATATATGGAGAAGGTATTTAGTGGTGTTTTGGGAAGCTGGTAAAAAATTGACTTTGTGATTTTTTTTTTTTTTGTAACTTTTTGACTTTTTTGTATAAAAAGCCAAAAAGTCAAAAAGCTAACTTTTTTGGAAGTTCCCAAAACACTCCTTAGTGATCCAGGAACATTGCTCCATACCACACAAATCATGACACTTGTCATGTTGTCTCTTTATAAGAGACAAAAAGTGATGGAACCTATTATTTTAACCAATCAAATGCATATTAGAGCACCATTTGAATTTACCCCTAGAGCAAACTATAATTTCTCGTATATATGATAATGCAATTGTACTTGAAAAATAGAATTAATTACATAATTTTATGGGTAAATTACAAACACATCTCTTGAGATTTATTTAAATTACAAATTACCCTATATGGTTCTAGATATTAAATTATGCCCATAAGGTTTTTAATTTCATAACAAATATGTCATTTTATTAATAAATCATTAAGTTAATTAACCATTTTTAATTATGTTAAAATTATATTTCAATTAATAATTTAGATAATTTTATTATTGTATAGGTGAACAGTTAGAAATTTTATTTTTTCAATTAATTCTTTTAAATAAAAAATTCTATTAGGGAGGTATTTGTAATTTTCCAAACCACAAGGGACAATTTGTATTTTAAGCAAATCTCAAAAAATGTATTTGTAAGTTACCCTAATTTTATTATGTATTAGTGATGTATCCCCATTATACTAAATTTTTACTCCATCCAACTGAGGCAATAATGTCAGTCCCACATCCAATTGAAAAAACCTTTTTTTTTTTTTGATTCAAATGAAAGGATAACAAAGTTAAGAGTTTAGTACAAGCAAACAAACAAAAGGGTACTTAGACTCTCCTAGAACTAGCAGCCACCATGTCTGTAACTAGGACATATAGGATAGAATTGGATGGTTTATCTAAGAAGACAATATGCTCAATTTGGTTAACTCCAATGTTGGCGAGCGCATCGGCACATTGGTTAGCTTCTCTTGGAATATATGAAATACTGCAGTTGCATCTTCTCAGGATGAAGTTTGCATCTTCAATCAATGCTCTATATAGGCAAGAGTTGTCAGCTCCATCTTTGATAAGTTGCATTGCTAGCTAGGAGTCTGTCTCAAGTTCAATGTTTGCCATTCCTTTCTGCATGATGATGGTGAGACCTCGGTAGAGTCCTCAAAGTTCAGCCTCTAAGCTCGTGTAGTTCCCTAGATAGCCATGGTAACTCCACAGCCAAGTGCCTACTTCATCTCTCAATAGACCACCATGCCCAGATTGGACTAGATCTCCTTTAGGGCTTCCATCAGTATTCAATTTCAATTTCTCTGCGAGAGGAGCAAACTAGTTAGTTAGACGTGGTGCTGAATAATTTAGGTGAAGTGGATTTAGAAAAGCTTCTTGAATTGCTTGGGCTTGCTGAAGTATTTTGGCTGTGCTGATGGATACAAGTTGAGTTTGGTTTTCAAACACTTCTCTGTTCCTATCTTTCCATATATTCCAAATAATAGATAGGAAAATAGTTGCCCATTAGAATTCAGCCATCTTGCTCTTACTTTTCATGTTGGAGCTTAATCATTCAGTTAGAGGTAACCTGTCTCCTTCTTGCCACCATTTGAGATTTGTCAAATTAACCCAGATGATTTTAGATTTAGGACAACCTCTTAGTAAATGACTCATGTTCTCTCTAGCAGTTTGACATCTGGGGCAAGTGTCTGAATCTGTAAGGTTCCTTGTGAGTCTCATATGGTTTGATTTTCTAGACCCATTGCCAATCTAAACCATTCTTATCCTGTTTGGTAATGGAATTGTAAGCAGCTGAGGTAGTAAAGTTTCCATTGTTGGTGCCTTGCCGGGTAGGAGTATCCATGAAAGTCACAAACCGAGGTCTATAAATGTGTAGAATGTTATCTTTGTCTTGTTGGGAGATTAGGTGTTAAATTGGGATCAAGTCCCATTAGCCTTCATCATCTAGAATAGAGCTAACAGTTGTTATGCAATCAATGTGAGAGCCCTGATTATTACTGCGCAGTGGTGTTGTGACAACCCTCCACTCTGATTAGCGTTAATTTGTGTTTAAGCATGATAAGTAATTGATTAAGATGAAATTCCAATTTGATTACATGAGTGTATTGTCTTAATTGTATTTCTATCTGTTTGTTACCGAATGATCTGTTCATGTTTTAATTTCGAACTGCGAATTGAAAGCCTTATCGGCGACCGGTTCAGAAATTGATTGGTGTTACATTCTAATTAGGATTTATAGAATTTTATGGTAGGTTTAATAAAAATTCAATTTGGAATGATTAAATTAGAATGATTAATGCTATATTAATTGAATATAGGTTATTTACAGAATTGCCACTAAGTGGGTTGATTCATGACCAATTCTTTTCACACATTTGAATACATCATCTTTTCCATCCTCAAGACCAAAACGTGAGAGAGAGAGGGAGTTGGAAGAAAAATTGATTCAATAAGAGATTGGCTTGAAACTTAGAGGAAATTGAAGAAGATTTGAGAGATTAGGCTTTGACACTTGGAATTCAAGACGTAAGGTAGGAAATTCATTCTTTTAATTGTGAATTTAAGTTGTTACATGCATGGTTCATGGAAAAATTGGTGATTAGAGTCAAGAAATAGTCTAAAGAGTTGAATTGAGAAACAATGTTTGCATGCATGTCCATGTCATTGAATCTTGAGATCATTTTCATATGAATTTCCACATGCATGTCCATATTATGGTTATACTCTAGAAATTCACCATGTTTTTTAGTTCAATCTTGCATTTAATCATGCTTTGGAGCATTAGAGTTCTTAAGAACTCATGCATGTTATGTTCTTGCATTGTTCTTCAAGTTTACATTGAAATTTGTGTTCAATTGTCACACCTTTGGGCTTGATTTTATGAAATGATCTTTAAAACATGTTGTATTATGATTTTCTAAGTATTTTCTAGAAAATTGGCCCAGAAAAATCGAGTTTGAAGCTTTAAGGGTTGAGTTTTGTGCTTGAGGATCAATATGAAAATTCCAGATTTTTGATCCACGCTCGAGCGGAGGACTTCACGCTCGAGTGTTGTAGACACCCCATTTTTGACCGTCCTCAAGACTTGGACGTCATCATTTGAACACTTGATGATCATCCATGCTCGTATTCGTTTTGAGTTCCCGAAGGTCTCGGCAGCGCGCCTTGCCTTAGGATCTCTCAGCTTGTTTGTTTTGTGCTTGGTTGTGGACCAAGGACTTGTGGTTTTTGCTTCTGAGGGAAGAGGGTGGCTTGTTGGCCATCCCTACAACCCATTGGCTAAGGCCATGTGCCATCGGCCTTGTTTTTCTTGTCATCGGCCATAAGTGGTGGCCGATCGGCACTCTTTTTGGTCGATCGGCCATATTTCTTGGCTGAGACCTTTCCACCTACTTTTGTAGATATTTTTGTGCTAGCTGTGACAGCTGGTAAGCACAGATCTCATCCTTTATACATGTGTATGGAGGGATTGAATCAAGACTCAAGCTTGTTCAACAAGCTTGAGAATTGGATTTCTATAAGAAGGGAGACCCCTCTCCCTTTCCAGAGGTTCTGAAAAGTTGATATACAAAACATATATCACTCTCTCTATATTTTACCTCTCTCTCCATATTTGCCCTAGTTTGTGCTTAAAAGTGTATTTTCTTCATACTTTTGCACTAAGCACATACTAGAACACCATCCTTTTGTTGCTGAGGTGCTTATGAGCTGGTGTTAGTATTTTTGGACTGGTTTTGGTCAGAAAAGAGTGCTGGAGTTGTGTTCTTGAAGGTGTTCTTCAAGGGTGAGTCAACTAGCCTTTAAACCCTTGTTTTGGTTTAAGCTTTTGAACCTATTTGCATGTTGATTTAAGCTTAACTTTTTACTGTAAAAAGTTCTAATTTTTCATGCTTGTAATGTTTGTTTAAGGTCACTTTTGTGTTGGGGGTTGTCTACCCCCTCTTAGGCCTTGTTTGGTCTTGTTCTTGTGCCTTCCTTTTAAGCTATTGGGACCACCTTGTTTTGGCCTTCTCACCATTGAAATCTAGAGGATTTTTAGTGGTGGAAATGATGTTTTGATGTCCCAAATAGGAGAGGGTCATCCCCTCTCCTTATGTTTCATATGCTTGTATTGATGGCTCATAAAAGTAACATGTTTGTTAAGCTTGTTTTGGCTCCATCTTAACATGTATTAGACCTTATTTCAGCATGATATACCTCTGTCTAAGGTTGGTTTGATAGCCTTTTGCATGCACCATGCACTTGTAGTGCAATCCTCTCTATTGCCTTAACATGCATCTTGTGTTTGGATCATCATTCTTGCATGTTTTGGCTCAACTCAAAGAAATTTTCCCTCATGTTTTACCATGCTTGAGCTCTGTTTGATGCTGTTTTAGTCATGCATGCATTGCTTTGTATAGCCATAGTGCATTCTAGCTTGTTAGCTTTGAGTGTCCAAGTCACTAGCATGCATTGCTTAGACCATTTTCATGATTTGGCATCATTTCATATGAGATTTCAGTCCATATAGTGCGGTCATGCACTCACATTTGTCACCTTTTCCATGCATTGGGAGGTTTGTGTTTTAAGCCTTGAACATGAGCCATTATGCATGTCTTATTGCTTAAGCTTTTGGGATGCCATCTTAGTAGGTTTTTGGGCTTATTTTGACATGCCATAACTCTATTTTTTATTGGTTAAGCCATGCCATGCTTGGTCTTGGTAGGTGTAGTGTAACCCTCTTTATTGGCCTTGCATGCATCATGCCTTATGCCCTTCATGTTGGCTTGTTTTAGCTTTGGCCAATGCATGTTTTAGACTCATTTTGGCATGATCTAGGACTATTTTGGTTGTCCTTGGCCCTTTGGGGTTTGATTCATGTGGCTTTGGTACAAGTTTCTATGCTAGTTTCGAGCTTTGAGCTTTCTCGCATGCCATACTTGTCTTGCTTGGTTGATTTGGCATCATTCCATACTTAATTTCAGAGCTTATAGTGTTGTTACACTTCCACTTTTGTCACCCTTTGAGTGCCTCTAAGGGTTGTGTTCTTGTTGCCTAGCTTGTGGACCAATATGTGTGCATGCATGTTTTGCCTTTTGGTGTCTTAGTTTTGGTGTTTTGGCCACTGATTTGGGCATGATTGAGAACTGTCCATTTTAGTTTAAGTCCATTTTGCATGTTGTTGCATGCTTGTCGCATTGCATGTTGTTGCATGCTTGGTACATTGCATGTTGTTGCATGCTAGTTACATTACATAACATTGTTGCATACTTGTTGCATGCCATGTTGTTCACATGTTTAGGTTGCGTTGCATTATTTGCATGCCATTAGCTTTGTTAAGTTGTGCATGCATTGCATTGTGTTTGGTTTGGGTGTTAAGCCAAGCACAAGGAACGAGGGACGTTTCATACTTGAAGTGATGAAACGTGCCTCAATTCTCGGTCACCGACACTCTTGATCAAACATGATAGAGTTTAAGGCATTTATGTGTTTTTGTGCATTTCATCCATATTGATTTGTGCAACTCGGCCTCTTTGGCCATCATGCATCAAAATACGTGATTGATGGCTCGAGCCTTGAGCACTACACTCCTTTGAGCTTCAAACATGATAAGGAGTGTGGTTGTACAAACATTTTCTTGCAAATGTATTGCCATGCCTCTGTTTGTACTCTGCTACAGCAAAAGGAGCAGTCTGCAGGAAGAGATGGTCAATCGGCTATCTAGTGTGCTGATCGGCTAACAATATATGGCCGATAATCTCAAAATTGGTCGATGACCATTATTTACTGGCCGATGGCCACCCCTCTTGGCTGATGACCTCTCAGAATGTCCATGAGGTAGGTCAGAAGCATCATAGAAGTTGGCATAATTTTCAGAGGTGCAGAACAGTGCTAACAGAGGCAACATGAGGCATGGCAACGGATTTCCGAGCGAAGTCGATCGAGCATGCATATGCCCCTCTTCTCGAGGCCGTTTTAACTGCTTTGTATAGTTAGTTAATTTGTAATTAATTAGTTAATGTGGTAGTTAATTTAATTCATCGTTGTAAATTCTTAATTAGCTTAATGTTAGCTAATTTCCAATTTGTTTATGTAATAATTAGTCTTATTAGATTAGTTAGCATAGCTTAGCGTAGCTAGCTTGTATTATTCATTCGGACCCTCCGTCAAGAGGGCAAATTTTGTAATAAGTGTGCGTGAGTGTGTGAATGTCTTCCAACCCCATGTCTTTCTCCCTTTTACTTATCAGCTTTTGATGGTTAGTTTTAGGACATATTTCAATTAGCATCCTTATTGCTGCTGTATGCATTCATTCATCTGTCTTGCATGTCCGGGCCGGTCATCGTATTCATACAAAACTGATTTATTTTCTATACATTTACTTGAATACGTGTTCAACAGCATGTATTCAAGTTGCATTCATAGATGCTATCTAGATATGCCGAGCCTATTTTAGTTGCATTTTACAGTGTTGCATTAGGCATCTTACAGCTAGCATTCATGGCATATTTCTAACTAGTGTGTTTGGCCTCGAGTTACACTTAAGTTTATGCTTCAGCATCTGCATGTTCTGAGTGAACATGATAGCATGCTTGCCATGAGGCGTATCTGTTAAATAATAACTACCTGAAAGCTGTGGTAAATTTGATGCTTGAATTGGTATAAATTCATTGAAGTAGTTTAATCCCATGTGAATTGCAAAATCATGTTTATTAATCCCACTTAGGGGCAAATCCACTTCTTAGCCTACTTGCGAGTAGGCACCTCCGAAACCATTTTCAAACAACATGAGATCTTTTTTCAACTTAGGCATAATTCTAGTCTATACTGTATCTGTGCGCATCACTAGTAAGCTAGCTAATAAATCGGAATAAGAACACGTGTTTTCAAAAAACAAAAATATCAGCTTAGTAAAGCCGATCTTTTTTATCGGGCGAGCGAGGGGTGCTCATTGCATGACCTTCCCTCTCTACCCAAGTTTCCGAGCCAGGCAACTTTGGTGATGACAGACACGTGGCCTTAGGCACGAGTCAGGGGTTTCCTAATTTTCCAAAACAAAAACATTTAGTGGCGACCCTGTATCTGGCAAAACAGCCATGTTTGGCACTTTTATAAAATCAGTTTTCCAAAAGATTTGCCGGATTTGACTCTTTGTGATTTATCAGTCTCTTGCATTGACTTTGCAAAAGATTAGATTCAGAATCGTGACATTGAGTCCGAACTGTAGTAGCTAATGAACAAAATGGATTTCGCGCCATTCGTGCGCGGAGTCGGGACGTTCGGGCGTTGTTACAGTTTCTGGCGACTCCGCTGGGGATTTAGAGAACTTGACTCGAACTCCTGATATCTTGTTTTGATTACACTTATGTGTCTCTTTGCATTGCATTTGCATTGGTGCGCCTAGGACACCGTGTTTGCCGTATGCTATTCCTAAATGGTTTGCCGGTGGCTCACTTTAAGAAGCGTGCCATAAGGCTGACCGGTTACCGGCTCTGCCACGACGGGAACACAAACCTCGGTTTTTATCAGGGCACCCTTTTTGACCATTCGACCTAGTGCATATCGGAAACTGTAGTGACCATTCCAAGCTAGGACAGGTTGCTTACCTGATTATAGGTTGTTTGAAACCGCTGTGTGCGTAGCGAAACCCTAGCTCCTGATAAAATAGGACAGGGAAACCCTACCCCTCCATAGGGGTGTTTTGGCTCTCACTTGCTTGCTATGTGCTTTTAGAGTGCGTCTCTACAGGAATGCATGTATCAGTTTGCAAGTCTGGGTATCAGGCCTGCGGGCATCAGTATTTGGGAATCATTTTTACCTGCGGGTATCAGATTCAGATTTGGGGCAGCGATTTGGGAACAATGATCAGTGGTTGAGAACAGTTCTTTCAGCTTGAGTTTGTCAACTGTGTGTTGTCTTTATTTAAGCTGTTATGCTGTTTGTTTTTTTGTTCATTGTTTCCTTATTATGCTTTATTTATCTTTTTGCAAGGTAGTTTAGCGCCATTGCATCTAACTAGGCAGATATTCCCTGAGCACTCTGGGTTAGAGGTCGAAGACTTAATCGATCCGCAGATCTGATAGACGGACAAGTAGTGTTCCTTTCTTTACCCCCAGTTACCAGACGGAGGTCAGTAAGACGCAGTGTATCGGTACAGCGGTCGCCAGATCAATGGTCTACCCCACCAGTGAATAGTCAGGCTGAGGTCTTAGTTTCTACTGCAGGGACAGATATACCGGTTGTTCAGATAGACCAACACCTTATGGCATCCATAGAAGAGATGATACGTCAGCTCCAGGAAAGTATGCAAGCCATGCAGCAGGACGCTACCCATCAAGCAGAGTTTGCCACCCACCAGGTCGAGGTCGTGGCCCAACAGGCAGAGCTGATTGCTAGACTTCAGCAACATCAACCACCACAGCAAGTCGGAGTATCTGCTTCGCACCCAGCTCCTCCTCTACCAAGAGTTCCAATACTTGGGGAGACCGCACACGTCCAGCACAATACGAACGTTCCAACAAGGCCAGCTCTGCCCCCGATCCTACCCCAGCTATCCAAAGCACAGACCAACCTGGGGGATACGCCGTTTACGTTCGAGGTGGATCCGACAGTGCTAAAAGTGAGCAAGCTAGAAATGCTGTTCAAGAAGTATTAGGGCGTGAAATCCATTCTGGATATAGAGGACGGGTATACCGACTCGGCCTTGACTCTGCTAGACCGGTTTAAAATGCCGCACAAAGACTGTTTCGACGGATCTGGGGATCCTATGGTGCATTTATGACTGTTCTCGGATATACTAAGGCCGATGGGCCTCTCCAGATTGCAGAAGCTTTCCCTATTTGGCCGGACCATGTCAGGTGTAGTGGCAATTTGGTATGCAAAGCTAGAGGACTCTGTTAAGAGAAACTGGGAAGAGATGGCTGAGGCCTTTGTAGCTCAATACTCCTACAATACACAGATCGAGGTCACAACTTGTGATCTCGAGACAACTAGGCAAGAGCCGAAGGAGAGCTTCTCCGATTTTGTGACCCGCTGGAGGGCCAAAGCCTCGATGATGACCATCAGGCCGGTTGACAAAGACCAAATACGGATGGTTGTGCGCAACCTCCAGCCCAAGCTCATGCAGAAGATGATCATCCTCCCCCTCCCCACCTTTGCAGATCTGCATGAGATAGGGGTGCAGATCGAGGACGCCATGAAACAGGGCCTCATTGATCATGAGAGAGAGCAGCCCAAGAGGGCATTCAACTGCAGTACGAATGCAGGCACAAGCAGTGCTGTAGTTGCCAGATCTTCAGATGTGGGAATGGTTACCACCACCACCCCAAGGACTCTTACAGCTACACCATTCACCGGTGCGTCCGGAAGTAGCTCACAAACAACCAAGTTTCCACCCCGAGGCCAGAGAACCTTTACCCTGCTGTATATGTCTCTGTCCAAAGCTTTGGGGGTTTTGATCAGGAAAGGGCACTTGAAGCCCCTAGAGCCACGGCCATTTCCAGAAAAACTTCCCCCTCCCATAACCCGGCGAAGTACTGCACCTTTCACCAACAGCATGGTCATGAAATCGACCATTGCTTTCTATTGCGTCACGAGATTCAGGATCTTGTCGACAGGAAGGTGATCATGCCTCCGGAGAAACCGAATGTCACAACCAATCCTCTTTTACCACATAACCAAGCTCCACCTCCCAAATGCATCAATCTGATCTAAACTGGGGTTGTGTCATATGACCCTAGCATATATATCACCCCTTCCCACCTACCCAAGCCGGAGGTGTTCATTCTTGACAGCACTGACTTGTGCATGTTGGACATCTCCCAAACCCAACTTGAAACGGTAGTGGTGACTATAGAAGACAGATTTGGGTCGACTGAGGAGGCAGATGAGAATGATTATACAGAGCTTGAGGGGTCTGCGAGCTTCATGTACAACCCGAGTGGTTACATTACATCAACAGGCCAGGTTAGGCCGAATGTGGAATTGCCAGTGGGGGCAGAGATTTGTGTAGTACAGGAGGATGGACCTAATCAGGGGCTAGATGACCTAGCGGATCTGGAAGAAGACATTACAAATCTGCAGTTCTTTGAAGAGCAGGACTCAGGGGATGTGACTATCAACTGGTTCGACTTGGATGGGTCAGCAGAAACTACAGGGTGGCTCAGTGACGAGCCAGATGTTGTTGAGCAGCCTCAGCTAGAACAGGGTCCGTCAGGGACGGGGACATCAGCTGTGGTCGGAAGGGCCGGGAATCAGGATGCACCGCCGGAGAGCACCGGTGTTAAGAATTTTGCTCAGAATACGGGCAGTGTGACTACTGAAGATACTGAACAGCAGACTGCACTGAAGCAGTTTGAGCGAGAAAGGATCGAGGATTCTGAGAGGGCCAGAAAGGCCAAAGCCCCTGCGGGGACAAAACGTGCTGTGTGCACAAGAGCGGAGCGTGCTGCAAGCACAGGAATGCAAGGTGCTGTGGGCACAGGAATAGTTATAACAGAGCCGGACAGGTGTCTGTCGACTGCCGATGGCATGTGGTAGGAAGATGACAACCTATGTCTTGTCCACACCGATGAAAACTGGGGGCAAAGCCAGCCGGATGATACCTGGTATGTTGGCGAGGTTGACTACATGACTAGGAGTGGGCGATATTCCAAGCCCCCGCACTTAGATCAACTAGAGGCGTCCAGAAAGGACAGAGAGACAAAGAAGCAGAAAGAAAAGCTGCTCAAAGAGGAGGCTGTGCTGAAATAGCTGAAGAAGATACAAGCAGACATCTCCATCTGGGGACTGCTTATGGCCTTAAGAGTTCATAGACAAGCTGTCCTTTCTGCAATGGACAAGGCCAAACTTTCAATAGATACCACGCCTGAGTAGCTGGTAGGACTAGTCTTTCCGGGAGGAGCTACCCCGACGTTGACCTTCACCGACAAGAAGCTGCCGCCTGAAAGCTCGGATCACAACAAACCTCTCTACATCTCTGTGGAGTTTAGAGACAAATGGATACCGGTGGTTTTTGTCGACACGGGATTCGCCATTAATGTGTGCCCATCGAGGACGGCATATTCAGTCGGGTTGAAACCTGTGGATTTTGTGCCTACTGCCCAGGTGATAAGGGCCTACGACAATACCAGTAGAGAGGTGATGGAGACCGTGAAGATTCGGACTCAGGTCGGTCTAGGACAGCAGGATATTGACTTTCATGTCTTGGACATTCTCGCAATCTTTAATTTACTCCTAGGACGGCCGTGGCTGCACCAGGTGAAGGCGATCTCTTCCACCCTGCATCAAATGTTGAAATACCCCCACGGGAAGGGGGTGGCTATAGTTTTTGGGAATTCTTCAATCCATCTGCCGCCATAAGTGTCTACATCGATTCTAGAAATCGAGCAGGCACGGAGGATGTGTTCCTGTCAAGATTTACCCTGGCCGAGGCCCAGGTTGTTCAAAATATCTTAGCTGTTGATGAGGGGTTATATGTCAGTGTGCAGTCTGTGTACCTCATGAACAAGCTCTAGCACATCCTTGGGATGGGACTAGGAAAAAGTGGCTGGAAGGGCATTACTGTATCGGCCGAAGTGCCGCACAACCCGCATACCTTTGGCTTAGGCTATCTACTTACCAAAGAGGATTGGGTGAGGAAAGGCAAAGAGATGGCCGGAAGAGCTGGAGCCAAGCAGACCGGGAAGCATTATGAGTTGATGCATCGGCCTATCCAGGGCACCCTGAATGGATGCTTTGTCCGGGAGGGAGAAGACTTTCCATTCTACGGCTTCCCAGAGCCATGGCTAAAAGCAGAGAAGAGGCGCCTGCCGGGATTTGAGATTTTCTTCGACTTGCAGTTGTCCAGGGATGATGTTGCCGAAGAGCAGACAGACCCACCAGCTGAGGCTGAGTAGTGTAAAGAAGAGGATTCTGAGAGCACTGAGATTGAAATGGGGGTAGCGCTGGCTTGTCTACTCTTAGATCCTCCGATCGTACAAGAGTGCTTAGGGGATAACTTCTCGGTGTCCATGATTGGGAATGAAGCAGCTGCGAGCCCATCTTCAAGCATTCAGGATGCGTCCATCGCACCCTCCCTCGTCTGGCAGTACGAGGAGGGATTCTTATCGAGCAGTACCGGGTCAGGTAGTGAGCTGGAATCTGATTCCACCGAGTCTGTGGAGTCGGAATTAGGTTCCATCTCGTTTGAGTCTAAGTCCGGTATTCCTGGGGGTGACAACCCAGATGCCACAGTCTTGTCTAGGTCGTCTTTTTCTTTTTCCTTTGAGTCTGTTGTAATAGAGGAATCAGGCGACTTAGAAGTAATTAATGAGAATGGAATGGCTGTGGCCTTCGAGAACTTTTCTGTGCCTTTGATTTATTGTATTATTTAGGACTTTCAAAATTTCGATGAAAACGACGAGGAATAAATTCCTCCGGTTTTGAAATATTTGCTAGATCAAGAGCAGGAGAGGTTTGTAAAACCGTTGGTTGATGAAATTACCCAAATTAATGTTGGTACTGAGAAGGACCCGCGGCTGGTCCAGTTCAGGTCCACGTTGTCTTCGGAGGAGCACGAGCGCTTAGTCGATTTATTAAAAGATTTCAAAG
This sequence comes from Camellia sinensis, assembly GCF_004153795.1. Taxonomy (NCBI): domain Eukaryota; kingdom Viridiplantae; phylum Streptophyta; class Magnoliopsida; order Ericales; family Theaceae; genus Camellia; species Camellia sinensis. Next base: position 103,949 of record NW_021030720.1, read on the forward strand.
ATGTTTTTGTGTGGTCCTACGAAGACATGCCTGGAATCGATCCTGAGATTGTACAGCACCAGATCCCTCTTGACCCAGAGGCCCAACCCGTTAAGCAGAAACTCAGAAGGATCCACCCGGACTGGATCGCCAAGCAAATTGATGCAGGGTTCCTGCTGGTATTTGAATACCCAACTTGGTTGGCCAATATAGTTCCAGTGCTGAAGAAGGACGGCAGAATTCGAGTATGTGTGGACTTTAGGGATTTGAACAAAGCCAGTCCGAAGGATGACTTTCCTCTACCGCATATCGACGAATTAGTGGACTTCACTGCGGGGCATGCGTTACTCTCATTCATGGATGGGTTTTCTGGCTACAATCAGATTCTGATGGCACCTGAAGACCGGGAGAAGACTGTTTTCACCACCCCGTGGGGGACCTATTGTTATAGGGTAATGTCGTTTGGGCTAAAGAATGCTGGGGCTACATATCAACGGGCTGCGACCACGATTTTGTATGATATGATCCATAAAGAGGTTAAGGTGTACGTGGACGACATGATTGTCATGTCCAAGGAAAGAGAGGGCCACTACACTGCCTTGTAGAAATTCTTTCAACAGATCAGGGAATATCGGTTGTGGCAGAATCCTCAAAAGTGTATGTTTGGTGTTACAGAAGGGAAAATGCTGGGGTTCTTGATCACACAGAGGGGTATCGAGGTCGATCCTTCCAAAATCAAGGCCATCTTAGAAATGCCACCACCGAGGACTGAAAAGGAGGTGCAAGGCTTTCTGGGTGAAGTGCTATTCATAAGATGGTTTATTGCAAAATTAATCTTGACTTGTGAACCACTATTTGGTCTCCTGAAGAAAGGAATGAAATTCCAATGGGACGGCCGATGCCAAGCTACTTTTGAACAGATCAAGCAATATTTACAGAACCCACCTGTGTTGTCACCGCCTGAGCCGGGGAAACCGTTGATCTTGTATCTTTTAGTGACTGAAAGATACAATGGGCTGCATGCTTGCACAGGAGTTTGAGGACAAGGTGGAGAGAGCTATCTACTACCTGAGCAAGAAAATGCTGGATTACGAAACCCGCTACACTCCGCTGGAGAAGACTTGTTTGGCCTTGGTATGGGCTGCTAAGAAGCTGCGGCACTACTTGTTAGCTCTCTCTGTAATATTGGTTTCGAGATTAGATCCCATCAAATATCTCTTCGAGAAACTAGCACTTACAGGTAGGCTGGCCTGTTGGTTGCTTCTACTTTCCAAATTCGATCTGAAGTATATGACGCGCAAGTCAGTGAAAGGAAGAGCAGCAGCGGAGTTCTTAGCCGATCACCTAGTGGAAGGGGATGAAGCAGTCGAGTATCTATCCCAGACGAGGCCATTCTGCATGTCGAAAAAGAGACACGGGTATAGGATAGGGATGTTGCTGATAGCACCCGACAATTCCCTCATACCTTTAGCATTCAAACTCCGGTTCAAAGTATCGAACAATGAAGTAGAGTATGAGGCATGTATTGTAGGTTTAGAAGCCGCCCGAGAACTAGGGGCAAAACGATTGGACATCATCGAGGACTCGAACCTTGTTGTATCTCAAGCTAAAGGAGATTAGAAAGTCAAAGAAGAAAAGATGAGAATCTATCACCAAACCTTGGACGTGCTGATTCCTCGGTTTGAGAAATTGAACTTCGCTCATCTGTTGAGAGAGAACAACTGGTTCGCAGATTCATTAGCAACTCTATCTTCTATGATAGACATCCCTTTTGGAGTCCGGATGCGTCCGATCATCATTAAACAGAAATTCATGCCGGCCTACGAGCTGATTGTTGCCATAGATGAGGTATAAGATGAGAATCCCTGGTATTACGATGTCTGGAACTTCTTGGAAAAAGAAGGGTATCCACCAGGGGTAAATGCCAAAGATAAGAGGGAAATTCAAAGAATGGCTGCTCAGTTCGTCGTCTGCGGGGGTAAACTGTACAAGAGAGGTCATCTCAAGATGGATAAGCTGTGTGTTGATGCCGAAGAATCGAAGTGCCTGATGGAGGCCATCCATGGAGGAGAGTGCTGAGCGCACATGAACGGGGTGATGCTAGCCCGGAAGATCCTTAGACAGGGTTATTACTGGTTCACCATGGATGAGGATTGTATTGGCTTTGTCTGGCGATGCCACAAATCTCAAATCCATGGAAACTGCATGACCATTCCGCCGTCGAAGCTGTACAACATGACTTCGCCATGGCCGTTTTCAGTCTGGGGGATGGATGTGATCGGGGCTGTCACTCCGAAGGGGTCCAAAGGGCATGAGTTCATTCTGGTCGCGATAGACTATTTTACGAAGTGGGTTGAGGCCCAATCTTATGCGGTGTTGAAGGCATTGCATGTTGCTAACTTCATCAGGAACAGCATCATCTGTTGCTACAGGGTCCCGAACGAGATTATTTCAGATAATGGTTCCCACTTCAAGAAGAAAGTGATCGACTTGTTGGACAAGTACAACGTGGCTTTTCATAAGTCGTCTACATATCGGCCGCAGACCAACGGAGCAGTTGAGGCCACCAACAAGAACATCAAGCACATTCTGCAGAAGATGGTGGAAACCTACCGAGACTAGCCAGATAAGCTGCCATTTGCTCTGTGGGGCTACCGGACTTCAATTCGAACTTCTACTGGGGCAACTCCGTATTCCTTGGTTTATGGGATGGAGGCTGTTCTGCCTATCAAAGTTGAGGTTCCGTCATTGCAAGTATTGGCTGAGTGTCAGATAGCTGAGGCAGATTGACAGCAAAGCAGGTTCGAAGAACTCATGCTCTTTGACGAGAGGAGGCTGAAAGCACTGTACCATGTCCAGGGTTATCAATGAAGAATCGCCAGGGCTTTCAACAAGAAGGTTAAGTCTAGGAATTTGAAAGAAGGAGATTTGGTGCTCAAAGACAACCGAACTCCCATCCACAACCCTAGGGGCAAGTTTAGACCTAATTGGACTAGTCCTTACATCATCAAGTCTATCTGCTCGGGTGGAGCTGTAACGACCTCAAAATCCGTATCCAAAATTACTTTTATGTCCTTGTGGGTTAATGCATTTTAATTTAATGATATATGTCCGAATTGAGGAATTATCTGTTGAGTTACGGCTTTAAAATTGAAATTATCGACCTTTACAGGTTCAAAAATCAAAATTGAGTACATGGGTATGTTAATGGGAATTTTTAGAACTATTTGGAAAAATTAATTGGAAATCTAATTTGTCTGATTCGTTAATGCACGTTTGGGTGGTTAAATTGGTACTGTAAATTGAGGGCCTTAGAGGCTTCAGAAACCAGAACAGAGGACATATTTATGATCAGCGTAATTTTTAGAGTTGTAGACGTCCCCGAACGTCCCGGGAGGGAAATCCCGTTCTGTTCATATGGGCTCACTACAGTTTGGGACTCAAATGTCACGGTCCTGTATCTAATCACGCAGAATGCAATGCAAGACCGATGAATCATCAAAGAGTCCAAATCCGGCAAATCGTTTTTGAAAACAGATTTTTTTGAAAGAAGTGCCAAACATGGACTGCTTTGCCAGATACAGAGTCGCCACCTAAATATTTTATTTTGGGAAATTTTGGAAACCCTGACTTGTTTGCCTAAGGCCACGTGTCCGTCATCACCAAAGTTGCCTCGGCTCGGAAACTTGGGTACAATTGGGGAAGGTCACTTCGTGAGCTCCCCTGCTCGCCCGATCAAAGATCGGCCTCTACTAACCATGATATCGAGTTTTGAAAACATTAGGTGCTTTTATTCCGATTATTAGCCTAGATTTACTATGTGATGCCCACAACATACAAGTATAGACTAGATTGCCTAAGTTGGAACAAAGCATCGCACATCTGTTTGTTTTGAAAATGGATTGAAGTTTGCTACTCGCAAGTAGGCTAAAACACGGGTCTCGACGAATTATCCCAACTCAAGCAACCCAACTTTCACCCACAGGCATTCAGGCAGGTATATCATATAAGCACATAGCCTCATGGTAAGCATGCTATCATGGCAGCATCACTACCATGCAGGATGCTAAGCAGTAATACTTAATGATACTCAAGCAAAACGAACTAGTTAGTAATAACTGCTGGATCCTAGTTCAATTAAGATGACTAGATGCAACACATGCAAAAATGCAAACTAAGGATAGGCTTGGCTATTCTAAAATGGCTATGAAAGCATACAACTGATATACTTATTCAATGAATTAAAATACAATGGCAGTTATATGATGCGCTGAGCCGGTGCATGCAATACTTGAATGATGCAAACATGCAAGTGATAAGTAGCTAATTGAAACATGCTGTCTAACCATCATAAGCTGGTAAATGAAAGGGAGAAAGATGTGGGGTTGGAAGACATACATCACACACACGCACACTTATTACAATTGTGCCCTCGCTCGGAGGGTCCGAATAAATAATACAGTCCGAATAAATAATTAACTACTCTAGCTAATTAAATATTACAAAACCCCAATTAATCAACAAGTTAACTAGAAAAGCAAATAAATTAGCATGCAAGCTAAATGGACCGCCTCAGTTCCGTTCCGAATGATGAAAGGTGTATGCATGCTCGAGTCGCCTTGTCGGTAAATTCCATCGCGATGTCTCGCCTCACCCTTGTTTGCAATTGATCTCAGAAACTTGCCCAAAGCTCCAGAAGGCTGAAACTCCACCTTGGGAAGGCCACCAACCAGTTATTAGCATGGGAGACCACCTGCCGACCACCCTTTGTGGTGGAGACCAAAGAGGGTGGTCGGCTTGCCAGAAAATCTGGTCGGCTGACCAGTTTCCACCTTTGGTTTCTGGTTTTTCTGCAACAAAGGCAAGAGAGAGAAAAGGCAATGTATTTTTAACAAATGTGTGCATGACCACTCTCCCTATCATTGCACAAGCTCTAAAGAGTGTAGTCCTCGATCCTCATGCCATCAATCACACATCTCGATGCATTATGGCCGAGGAGTCGAAATGCACGACTCAATGGGACATGAATGCACATATAAGCAACTAAAGCCAACGACTCTATCATGGATAGTCAAGAGTATCGGCGACTGAGAATCGAGGCACGATTCGTCACTTGGAGTACGAAACGTCCCTCGTTTCCCGTGTTTGGACTAAACCCTACTCCAAACACAATGCAATATGCATGACATGCATGAATGCAACTCTAACATGCAACCTAGATGCAAATGCCACTGAATGACGCAAGCATGCAAGGGATGACATGCAAACATGCTACTAGCATATACAATGCTATGAAATAATCAATGGCATACTCAATGCAAGATGATTCTATATGGCATACGCAATGCATATGAAGATTAACAAACACAATGAAACGAACAAGGCATACACAATGCAATGATCAAATCATGCAACAATGTGAACTAAATGGCATACACAATGCAAGATGGATTTAAACCAACATGAGTCGACCTCAGCCACACCCAAATCAGTGGCCATATGATGAAAATGAGACAACCGAAATACATGCAAACATGTACGGATGCAAAGGACCGATCCTAAGGCACAACATGCAACTCTAACAAAGCATGACAAAGGATGAAATATGGCATAGAATGGCACATGATCCAGCTCTGAAATATGATACACAATAGTCCTGAATCATGCAAACACTTCACATGGTGCATGCCAAATGGCCCGAATACCGAAACTAGTGAAGTGCGTTACACTAGAGGTACACAAAGCAATGCACAAATGGCAAAACCAACCCTAAACAGACCCTAGGTAGGTCCAAGACAGTGGGAAATTGTTCTAAAATGATGGCTCGGAATGCATTCAAATGAAGCCCATGCAATGGTCGGTAAATGAGGCATACAAGCCCGACTCTCTAATGCACTTAAAGAGTGGAAATCATGGGAATATGGCATACATATAAGCTCTAAAATATGATGTGCAATGGCGCCAAAACATGAAAACACCTCAGTATATGCATGTGATGGACCTCAAAACTCAAAGTTAAGCATGGATATTGAACTACAGGCATGCAAAAAAAATATCATTCAACCATGAGACCCAAAAACAAAGCTAAGACAGTCCAAAACATGCATAAAATTAGTTTAAGTCATGGCTAAAATATGCTAGGAAAGGCGGCCAAAACATCATGCAAAATAAGCTAGTGAACCATGATTTGCACTACAACTATATGAAGCACATGAGAGGTCACCAAACCAACCAAAAATAGAAGTATACCATGCCAAAATATGACCAAACACCCACTGAAACTCAGTCAATGCACGCAAGAATGATATGTCCCTTTGAAAGGCCAATAAGAGGGTTATTCTACACATGTGTAATGGACATACAAAATGGCAAAACCACCTCTGGAAAGAGGTTATGAGGGCCCTAAAACTCACTGAAAAGAGCCTAAAATAAGGCTAGGACGCATGCAAACGAAGGCTCCTTTGAAAGGCCATGAAGAGGATTACTCTACACATGCAAGATAGACACCTAACATGGCAAAAAAAAACTATGGACAGAGTTCATGCAGGTCATAAAACTCACAAATAATGGCCTGAAACATGCTCAAGAAGTGTGCAAATATGGGCTCCTTTGTAAGGCCAAGAAAGCTAGTAAACAAGACAAGGGGTGAGAGGGTCACCCCTCTCTGATTTTGATGTTCAAAAACACATAATAACCACTGAAAATCCACTGGATTTCAGTGGTCAAAAGGGCCAACAAAGCTCAACACAAAGGCCCTAATGCATAGCTCAAAACAAAGGAAAATGGAGCATGCAAGGGGGTAGATGACCCCCAACAGAAACAAAGTCTTAAACAAACATGTTTAGAAGCTCAAAATGAGACTTTTTTCAGTTTATGACAAAGCCTAAATATTCTTGCAAACTAGGCTAAGAGATGAAGCAAAATGAAGACCAAAAGAGGGAAAGAAGTGTTACCCTTGTAGAGAAGAGAACCAACAGCTTCTGGACCAATGTAGCAAACCTTCAACCTCTGAGAAATAGCTCCAAGGTGCTTAGAGTGATGGTGGAGGTGTTAGGATAGGAGGTGGTGTGTGATGGTGCAAGAACAATGGAGTTTTGAAGGTCAAATGGGAGAGATACAAAGGGAGAGTGTATGGTTTTCGCTCCAGCAATTTCAGAACCCTTGCAAGTGGAGAGGAGGGTCTCTCTTATAGAAGAAGAGGTCCAAGGCTTCTCTTAGAAGCTTTGAGCAAAGGGGCCAAGCTTCTTAAGGAAGCTAAACCAAAAGGGTCAAGCTTCTTGAGGAAGCTAGACCAAAGGGGTCAAGCTTCCTCAAGAAGCTAAGAAAAGGTCAAGCTTCATTCAAACTTCCTCAAGAAGCTAAAACAAAGGTTCAAAAGATTCAAACTTCCTCAAGAAGCTAAAACAAAGGTTCAAAAGATTCAAACTTCCTCAAGAAGCTAAACGTGTATGGAGGATAGAGCAAATGCCTCCCAGCTGGCACAGTTGGATAGCACTCAGTGAGACAAAAAAAGAGAAAGCTGGCCGACCAGTTCAGGTGGTCGGCTGACCCCTTGCCCTAGTCGGCCGACCAGGTTCAAAAGGGTCAAGCTTGAAAGGTGGTCGGCCAGCCCATATTGGTGGTCTCCCAGGTGAATGCAACTCAGTGGTGGTATGAGAGACTAGAAATTGTGGCCCAGAAGTGAGGGAGACCAGCTACCCGATAAGAAAACCGACCGGCGGGAGAAAAGTGGTCTCCAAGGAGAAAAGGTGATCTCCCACCCTTGTACCACCTTCCAAACAATGAAACTAGGGTCCACGCCAAAAATGAACCCACACCGATGCAAAACGAAGGTTCGGGGGCAAAAACGCGCAGCCGGGGGCCCCGAAAACTGACTGTTAAGCACCGGAAGTTGCATGCGACCACAAAGGTGGTCTCCTGGGCCACAGTGTCCCTCTAAATAGAGGAAACAAGGTATGTGCCAAAAACCAGAGCCAATGGAGGTAGTTAAGCTGTCACAAACCGAGGCGCACGACCGACGGCTCTGAAAACCGAAAACTGGTCTCCAAATGGGAAAAATGGCCTACGACCACGAAACGCAACCTATGGCCATTGAGAGATGGTCTACGAGACCTCTCCCTCCCTTCGAGAAGAGAAAACAGAGAAAACAAGACCTGGTTCGCAAACCGAGGCGAAGCACAAAAAGTCCCGAAGTTCGGAAGCAAGGTTCTCAGCCGAGATTTCGTGACCTCAGGACGAGCACAACATACGCGATCACCGAGCGCTCAATCGATGACATCTGAGTCTTAAGGTCGGTCAAAAATGGGGTGTCTACAAGAGTCATCTGAAACGTTTAATTGAAATTTGATTTTGCGCGATTCGTAAGGGCACGTTTGGTTCCCCCTATTATGATGAACTTATGTGTGTGATATATATATATATATATATATGTGGATCGGCCATGTGAGCGGCGGCTTATCATTTTTGAAGTCAAACAAATATCTGAGGGGGAGAGAGAACCGAGAGGAAGAGAGGGCAAAGGAGAGGAGAAGCTCTCCAAGAGAGAAAGAGAGCTCACCATCCATGGAAGGTTGGAAAATTGAAGAAATCAAAGGGAAACAAAGATTTAAGATGAGGTATGTGGCGCTAATTATCATCTTTATAGACGATTCACCTACTACATGAAATCAAAAAGTAACTTGGAAGTTGGATATGTAAATAAACAAGTGTGTTGAATTATGAATGGATTGGGTTGAATTCAAGGAATTAAACCATGCTTTCCTTAAATCTAAGTTATATTTACATGATTTGGGCATATATAATGGAAGGTTGGATATATAGAAAAAGATGATACTCTATTTGATGTTGTTAGTTGATTATGTTTTGGAAGGAATTATACATGTTTTTGAGTAATTAGACTTGAAATCAAGCTTAAAAAATGGATAGATCAAGTGTTGGAGCAAAAACCATTTTCGGATTGTTTGATTCTGCCCAGACCGCACGAGCGGAGCATGAAGAAAAAGGAAATGTTTCATTCTACTCTTTGGGCGCTCAAGCGGCCGGTTTCTCCACTTGAGTGGATTTGGGCCGCACGAGCGGTCCAATTGGGCGCACGTGTGGTCGACCCTGTTTCAGCTTACACTTGGTAACTTTGAATAAGCATATCTTTTGCATCCGGACTCCGTTTTGAGTGATTCTTGAGCCTAAAATCAAGCCCTGGAAGTCTAGTTTCCAACGATGGTGATCTAACTTCCAAATTCTAAGTACATAAATAGTTAGGCCCAAATTAGTGACGACTATTCAGTTTCTGTTTACTGGGTTTGTACCATTTCTTCGTCTGAACCTTTCTCCTATCGATTCCTCCTATCTTATGAGGCATGGATTATAACCTACGGAGGACTAATGAGTCTAGAACCACCATAGCTATTGATTAAGGAATAAAAAGAGATTGGTTTTAGTCTTATAATCTACTATGTGCATTGTGTTTGTAGGTCCAGACGAGGACATCGTTCCATCGCTGCCAGAGACCTATCACTGTGAGTAGTAGTACGTAGGTGTACATTTTACTTACCGTTAATAATTATTGTTATTAACGTTCTGTTCTTTGTAAGTGATTACATTAACATTTATATGTGCTTCGTAAGTGATTACGTTAACATTTATACGTGCTTCGTAAGTGATTACGTTAACATTTATATAAGGTTGTCGAGAATGACATATACCAATAATATTACGCTTTGACCGAATTGACGAACATGATGAAACGGTGGCATTGACATGGACCTAAGTTCATTCTGTATAAAAGTGGGCTTAAGGCCGTTATGATGAGAATTGCTCTGTCCCTATTAATGTAGTAATGCATTTGCCTTATGTTAATCGTTATTATTAACGCTCTGCCTTTATAAGTTAATTACGTTAATATTTCTAAATGATTGGAACATCTGCATACAATGGTATGACTCTGGCATCACTCTGTTTTGTTAACATTTGGGCCTAAGGCCAATTTGTAAGATACGCTTTACTTATTGCCAATAGTTATCATTAGCACTCTGTTAAACGCAAGTTAACTATGTTAACACATGAGAATGATTGAAGTAATCTATGTGCCTCTGCATAACTCTAAGACCAGTCTGCTCTAATGATATCAGGGCTTATGGCCATTCTGTATAATTTATAAGATCTATTGTTGTAAGGCCCCTAAAATATGTATTTACTTTTAAGACTCTAATGATGAATTATTTTCTTAAAGCCCTCGTTACTTGAATTAATTCGAATCTTGTCGATTAACAAATTTCTATTTCTTTCATTTTTATTTTATCAAAACAGAATTCCCTAACCTAATTTAATTCTACCTAGGTTACATGTAGTTAACTTCAAGCCCTTATATATATATATATATATATATTATTATTTCTAAACTTGCCCAAGATAGTACTTATATTTTGTACCTTGATATGCCATCAATCTTGCTATATATATATATATGTGTGTGTGTGTGTGTGTGTGTGTGTGTACCTTGAGGGATGCGCCTAGAACATAAAATAATTAAAAAATTAGTCCCTTCACACTTCCCGAAGGCTAGCCCTCCTAGGGAAGGGAGAAAGAAGCCAATTTTCTAAGACCATGATTATGAGATTCTAGAGAAGCACAACCTAGTGACTTACCTAGGATACAAAATCCAAGAAATAGTTTTATTACAACTAGAGGTGGCCTAAACCAATGGAACACACCACATAAGTCCCTTCCATTCCTTTAGAATTCAAGCAAAATCCTAACTCTCCATCCAATTCCAACTAAAGGGCTTTTATGTCCTTTTACCCCAAATTTGCCTATATATACCACACCCTCCCTAGCTTGCAAACATACACACAACACACTCACTCACACACACATTTTGGTTAGAGAGAGGGAGGAGAGCAAGGAAGAGGAGTCTAGAGGAGGAGAGGGAAGAAGAAGAGAGTTCTTGTGCAAAGCTAGAAGGTAAGCCACCAACACAACCTTCTCTTCATTTTCTTTTCTAATGCATGTTCATTTTAAAGATTTTAAGTGATGTTTCAGATCTGTTATTATCATGTTCTTATGTTAAAAATACCAAGATTTGAGTATTGTTTCCATCTCTTTTGTATTTTCCTCATTTTGGTACAAACCATCTTCTTTTTGTACAAATCTCTCGACTTTTCAAGGGTACTCCTTCAAACAAAATTTCTGAGTTAAACATGTGATAGTTAGCATATTTTTTTCACAAAATAAATGAAACTTTCCCATGGTGGAACCCATTTTTTCAAAATTTCCTTGTTTTGGGCATTTCACCTTAAAACCTGTTTTTTTCAGTCAACTTTCAAAAATTACAGAAAAATGTACAAAAATATTCTGAACCTCTATTTTATGTCAAAACCTTCCTTAAGGAGTTAGCTTTCAACTAAAATTGGTTTCATCGAAAAACATTGAGTGGTTTGCAAGCAAATCAAGTTTTCGTAACAATCGACAGATCTGGACAGATTCTGGAACAGTGCTGGACCATTTTCTAAATAACTTAAAATCTGGAAAAGTAATCCCATTTCCGAAAAATGTTCTAGAAACTAGATCAAATTCTCTAAGAACCATCGGAAGACCAAGCCCGGTGGAAGATCTAAAATAGTCCTTTCATTTTAATCTTTATGTGATGCTAAATCTGGAAAATTTGTTATGCATGGACGTTTTATGCCCTTGTATTCATAAAAATGTTTATTAGCTTATGATCATATCTTGGCATGATATTGTATGTGTTATGTTATGTCCTTTATCTTCTTCACCTTATGGATGCATGCTTGTGTGGACATTTTTATCTGGTTAAGTTGACTAACCTTGATTTAAAACACCTAATTCAACGGGAAACCTAATTGGGTGGGTATTGGGTTTTAGAACATTTGAGTAATGAAAAGATGAGAATATGTGGTATGTTGGGATGCGTTCCCTATTTAAAGGTTACAGTCTTGCGCAAGTGATTTTCGGAACCCTTGAACGGAGCGGTTGTATTCGGACCCTAGGTGGTTTGGTGTGAGGAGGGATTCGGGCAAGGCCCTATTTTACCGTCTCTTTTGAGGCCCTGCGGTTGGCGCTACATGGTATACAACCATTGGTAGGCATTCGAGGTTAGGTCTGTAACAAAGCAGCAAAAGAGAGGGCATACCGAATAATCTGCATCTGATTCTTGTGGTTGGGAGGATGAAATCTCTTTGGGGGATTTCTAGTTTACTGACATCTAACTTAACTATTTATTTATTTATTGATCTATTTACTGGAATATCATGCTTTACTACTTGATGTTATATTTTGTGATTGTGTATTGGACTGGGAAAAAGGGGTAGGGTGTGTGTGTGTGTTTACTGGGCATTCAAAGCTCACGGCGTATCATGCCAGGTGACGAAGCGGAACTCATAGCGGAAGACGATAAGCCGGAAACCTTTGAAGACTTTTGGCTATCTTAGGAATACTAGAAATTTCCTTTTTGTTATTTTGTAAGATTCATATGAAGTTTAAAACTTTCTTTTTTGTGATGTAATGTAACGGAACAATCTTTTGAAGCAAGTATAATTGTGGTTATTATGTATGTATATCCTACGTATGAACCTTATCGTTGCTTATGAGACCTTGTGTCAATGCTTTGTAAGGTCTGTAAAAGGGTAGTGCGCTGCCTAAGAAAGCTGGACTTAGAAGGGAGGCTATTTTGACTCCTCCGGCGATCTGGGATCTTACTTGGTTATTGACCATAGGACTCACTAATGACTCTCCCTTGACTGCAACCTATAGTGTAGAATCGGGGCGTCACAATTGTTTTCTAGTATGGAACAAAGTGCTGTACGGAACTAAGTGCTACAGTGTGAGTCACCTCTAGAATCCGTGCAAGACACCTCTTGAGTCCATAAATATATGAACTGGGCTTAAAGCCAATTTGTTAGTATTCTGGGCTTAAAGCCGATCTATGAAATCTGTGAGGCCTACGGCCGTTCTGTGAAATCTGGGCCTATGGCCGATCTGTGACATCTGGGCCTATGGCCAATCTGTATTTTCTGGTATGAAACAAAGTGCTGTACGGAACTAAGTGCTACAGTGTGAGTCACCTCTAGAATCTGTGCGAGACACCTCTTGGGTTCATACATGCATGAACAGGGCTGAGGCCGTTCTGCATTAAGGGTTTAATGCCACTCTGTTTACGGGCTTAATGCCACTCTGTTTAAGGGCTCAATGCCACTCCGTTCAAGGGCTTAAAGCCATTCTATTTAAAGACTGGGCCTAAGGCCGTTCTGAAATTAGTATAGAATCAGATTAACCATATGATCTCTGCATTTACATACGCATCGTTATGTATCATGATTTAAGTTGAGCATCGAATTGTTTAAGTACTATTATTCACTGAGCCTCGCTCACTCTGTTTTTGTGTATATTTATATTGGTGACCCATCGGGGATTGACACTTGAATTGTATTGAGGTCAACCTGTTTGCCAAGCGGCCTGGGGTATGCCTCCGTGTTGAGGCCTTAATTTTGATTACTAGGAGTTATGTAATTTTTGGAGTCTTATTTAAGTGTGTGTGGGATCTACATAATTCTGTGATTGTATATGTAATTATGGGAATGTATTTAAATGCTAAATTAATTAAGCCATCATGTATGCACAAGCTCAATGGATGCTGTCTTTTATTGATATTGTTTCCGCTTAAGGCCCCGTATATGGTTAAATATTATTCTAAAATTTCTGTTTTGAGGCCTACGTACAGGCCGGTCATGGACCAAACTTTTAGGGGCAAGTATGGGTCGTGACAGGTGGTATCAGAGCACGAGTTATGATCTCACACACATGTCCATTGAGCAGTAGAGTGTCTATAATGCATTTAAGTTGCATGTATCTAGTAACGAAGTGATGTGATGTGCATTTTGAAAGAAGTATGTGAGCTCGTACAATAAGTTAAGTATTGAGATTGAGAATGAGAATTCTTATGAACTTTGTGTGATAAAAGGAAATCCATATGTGTTGCTTTATGGACTGAGTTTTGTGACTAAGGAGAATTTGATAATCGTATGAAATGAGAATATATTTATGTAACAAGTATGATGGTGATACTTGTTAATGATATTGACACTAAAGTTATGAAAGATGTGGACTATTGGTGTTTTTAGGTAAAATTGAGAAGTGTAAGCATGATTGTGGAAATATGATATGGATAGAGATTAAACTTAGTTTCTATATGGATTATATGTGAAATTAACCATGAGGAATTTTGGGAAATTGAGGTTGTAGTTGATTACTAAAGTGGGTGGAACTATGACTATTGAGAAATGTGATGAGTGGCAATGAGTGTGGAAGCTTGAAAGTAACATGAAATTTTTTTAACGATAAGAAGAGATCAAGATGTGTTTGGTTCATAGCGTGAGTCTTGAGACTAAAAAGGTCATTTCTCTAAATGATATGTATAAGGAAACAGAAGGCTAAGGTTTATGAAATTGTGGTGTTTTGACTAGAATAATGAGGGGGTGCAAGCATGTTGAGTTTTGGAATGATAAGAGATTTAAATCTTTGCCTGAAGCTATAAAAAGAATATTTGGGAGAGAGAGACATTAGAATTAGGGTGGCTGACCGATTATGGAATTATTTTGATGGAGATATTTGATGATTGATAATAAGTATGGGTCTATAGTAATCAAGAGTTAGGACGTAGAAATTGTTACCTGGAATGTTAATAAATACAAGTGTCAAGATCTATGATCACATAGTATTCGGTGGAATTTTATAGAAGTTTAGTGATACAGTGGAATTGAAATTTTGACTAGAATATTGGGGGTGTTGAGTATGTTAATTTGTAGAGATAGAGTGTATGTTGAGGAAATTGAGATATGTATGTTGGTGAAGGAAAATTGTGTTTCTTTTGTGGACTGTCATTTGTCTGAAAGACATAATTTTGTTTTGATACGTTTTTGTTCTGAACCTAACATATTGCTATCATAAACTCACCATTACTAATTAAAGATGAAATATCTGTATGAGAATGAATTCAAGGCTTGTTCCTTTATTGTGATCTGAAAATGAGTGCTCGTTGGAATGAAACTTATGTGATCTGTGTTATTTAGAGATGTCATATTATCAATTAAATTCGGTACTTCCGACGTAAATGAATAATTTGTGATCTTGTGTGAGTTGACCATAGACCTAAGTGAGTAATGCCTTTGTAAAGATACTTTCGTATAAATGATTTTGAAAATGGCTATTCTATATGATGTTTAATGAAATCTATATTTTGGTTATGAAATGTTCTATATGATAAGTAGTTTCTGAAATGAAAAAATATGCTATGAACTTCTGACATGTTTATGATATGATGAGTTTTCTGAATAATTTCCCCAAAATGACTAGATATGCTACGAAACTCGGATTGTTCAGGATATGATAAGTTTTCTGAAAAAAATATTTTTCTATGCATGAATGAGTTTCCCATTTGATAATTTATTGTGGCATGCTTCTCTATGAATAATATGTTGAACTTGAAGTCATTCTGTCTTATTTGTTATACGTTGGACCAGAGGTTGTTCTGTCAAAGTTTAAATATGTTTAATGCTATTGGGAATTATCCTATCATCTGATAATCTTTGAAAGGTCTGATAAGTTTTTGAATAATGTCTCTGACCAACATACTGTGTGTAATTATGAAAGGTTTGATGAATTTTATGTATTACATATTTTTGGAAAATGTTTTTGTCCATGATAAGAATATCTTACTAAATATGGATTTTAAATGATTATTACCTTACGGTAGTTTGGGAACTGTGACAATTAAGGTTTGATCCGTATTTGATTTTACTAACAATTTATTTTGGAATTTGGGATACTATCTGAAGTCTATTAGGAATCTGATTCGAATTGATAAGGTTAATTCTGATTATTTGAGCCTGAATTTGACTATTTAAAACTTAGACCTCACTTACCCTATCTATTATGGAAGTAAATCGCTTGAGGATACTTCAAAAATATTCAATTTATTAGTGAGCAAGGGTTATAAAGTCGTTATGTAGAACTTATTTGTTTATTCTGGGCTTAATTATTGTAGTAGGTTGTGCTATTTGAAACTCGATTGAGTAGTGAATGTTTCCTTAACCTTTAAGGAATTATGATAATGGGGGTTGTTTGTGAACCTAAAGAGTTTGAATTACTTGTGATTCTGGGAGCAAACTCCATTGAAATTGACTATATAGGATTGTGATTTGTTAAATAATTGGAGAGTGTTGTCAACCTTAGATGAAACTCGACTTGTGATAAGGTGAATCAAGTTTGGAGGACCAAACTTTTTAAGGTGGGGAGAATGTAACGACCCCAAAATCCGTATCCAAAATTACTTTTATGTCCTTGTGGGTGAATGCATTTTAATTTAATGATATATGTCCGAATTGAGGAATTATCTGTTGAGTTACGGATTTAAAATTAAAATTACCGACCTTTACAGGTTCATAAATCAAAATTGAGTACTTGTGTATGTTAATGGCAATTTTTAGAACTATTTGGGAAAATTAATTGGAAATCTAATTTGTCTGATTCGTTAATGCACGTTTGGGTGGTTAAATTGGTACTGTAAATTGAGGGCCTTAGAGGCTTCAGAAACCAGAACAGATGACATATTTATGATCAGCGTAGTTTTTAGAGTCATCTGAGAAGTTTAATTGAAATTTGATTTTGCACGATTCGCAAAGGCACGTTTGGTTCCCCTTATTATGACGAACTTATGTGTGTGATATATATATATATATGTGGATAGGCCATGTGAGTGGGGGCTTATCATTTTTGAAGTCAAACAAATATCTGAGGGAGAGAGAGAACCGAGAGGAAGAGAGGGCAAAGGAGAGGACAAGCTCTCCAAGAGAGAAAGAGAGCTCACCATCCATGGAAGGTTGGAAAATTGAAGGAATCAAGGGGAAACAAAGATTTAAGATGAGGTATGTGGCTCTAACTATCATCTTTATAGACGATTCACCTACTACATGAAATCAAAAAGTAACTTGGAAGTTGGATATGCAAATAAACAAGCGTGTTGAATTATGAATGGATTGGGTTGAATTCAAGGAATTAAACCATGCTTTCTTTAAATCTAAGTTATATTTACATGATTTGGGCATATATAATGGAAGGTTGGATATATAGAAAAGATGAGATTCTATTTGATGATGTTAGTTGATTATGTTTTGGAAGGAATTATACATGTTTTTGAGTAATTAGACTTGAAATCAAGCTTAAAAAATGGATAGATCAAGTGTTGGAGCAAAAACCATTTTCGAATTGTTTGATTCTGCCTAGACCGCACGAGCGGAGCATGAAGAAAAAGGAAGGGTTTCATTCTACTCTTTGGGCGCTCGAGCGGCCGGTTTCTCTGCTCGAGCGGATTTGGGCCGCACGAGCGGTCCAATTGGGTGCACGTGCGGCCAACCTTGTTTCAGCTTACACTTGGTAACTTTGAATAAGCATATCGTTTGCATCCGGACTCCGTTTTGAGTGATTCTTGAGCCTAAAATCAAGCCCCGGACGTCTAGTTTCCAATGGTGGTGGTCTCACTTCCAAAGTCTAAGTACATAAATAGTTAGGCCCAAATTCGTGATGACTATTCACTTTCTATTTACTGGGTTTGTACCATTTCTTCGTCTGAACCTTTCTCCTATCGATTCCTCCTATCTTATGAGGCATGGATTATAACCTATGAAGGACTAATGAGTCTAGAACCACCATAGCTATTGATTAAGGAATAAAAAGAGATTGGCTTTAGTCTCATAACCTACTATGTGCATTGTGTTTGTAGGTCCAGACGAGGACATCGTTCCATCGCTGCCAAAGACCTATCACTGTGAGTAGTAGTACGTAGGTGTACATTTTATTGACCGTTAATAATTATTGTTATTAACGTTCTGTGCTTTGTAAGTGATTACAATAACATTTATATGTGCTTCGTAAGTGATTACGTTAACATTTATATAAGGTTGTCGAGAATGACATATACCAATAATATTATGCTTTGACCGAATTGACGAACATGATGAAACGGTGGCATTGACATGGACCTAAGTTCATTCTGTATAAAAGTGGGCTTGAGGCCGTTATGATGAAAATTTCTCTATCCCTATTAATGTAGTAATGCATTTGCCTTCTGTTAATAGTTATTATTAATGCTTTGCCTTTGTAAGTTAATTACGTTAATATTTCTAAATGATTGGAACATTTGCGTACAATGGTACGACTCTGGCATCACTCTGTTTTGTTAACATTTGGGCGGAAGGCCAATTTGTAAGATACGCTTTACTTATTGCCAATAGTTATCATTAGCACTCTGTTAAACGCAAGTTAACTATGTTAACACATGAGAATGATTGAAGGAATCTATGTGCCTCTGCATAACTCTAAGACCAGTCTGCTCTAATGATGTCAGGGCTTATGGCCATTCTGTATAATCTATAAGATCTATTGTTTTCTGGCATGGAACAAAGTGCTGTACGGAACTAAGTGCTACAGTGTGAGTCACCTCTAGAATCCGTGTCAGACACCTCTTGAGTCCATAAATATATGAACTGGGCTTAAATCCAATCTGTTAGTATTTTGGGCTTAAAGCCGATCTGTGAAATTTGTGAGGCCTACGGCCGTTCTGTGAAACCTGGGCCTATGGCCAATCTGTGACATCTAGGCCTATGGCCAATCTGTATTTTCTGGTATGAAACAAAGTGCTGTACGGAACTAAGTGCTACAGTGTGAGTCACCTCTAGAATCCGTACAAGACACCTCTTGGGTTCATACATGCATGAACAGGGCTGAGGCCGTTCTGCATTAAGGGCTTAATGCCACTCTGTTTAAGGGCTCAATACCACTCCGTTCAAGGGCTTAAAGCCATTATGTTTAAAGACTGGGCCTAAGGCCGTTCTAAAATTAGTATAGAATCAGATTAACCATATGATCTCTGCATTTACATATGCATTGTTACGCATCGTTATGTATCATGATTTAAGTTGAGCATCGAATTGTTTATGTACTATTATTTACTAAGCTTTGCTCACTCAGTTTTTATGTATATTTATGTAGGTGAGCCATCGGGGATTGACACTAGAATTGTATTGAGGTCTACCTGTTTGCCAAGCGGCCTGGGGTACGCCTCCGTGTTGAGGCCTTAATTTTGATTACTAAGAGTTATGTAATTTTTGGAGTCTTATTTAAGTGTGTGTGGGATCTGCATAATTCTGTGATTGTATATGTAATTATGGGAATGTATTTAAATGCTAAATTGATTAAGCCATCATGTATGCACAAGCTCAATGGATGTTGTCTTTTATTGATATTGCTTCCGCTTAAGGCCCTGTATGTGGTTAAATATTATTCTAAAATTTTTGTTTTGAGGCCTACGTACAGGCCGGTCATGGACCAAACTTTTAGGGCCAAGTATGGGTCGTGACAGGAGCTGTCATTCTGAGGAACTAGATGGCCTAGAGTTCTCCCAACCGATCAACATGGACAAGTTGAAGAAATACTTTCCCTGAGTGGCTCGCTAGGCTGAAAACCCGAAAGGGCGACCTAGGCAAAAGTTAGAGCACAAAAAATTTAAAATGATAAAAACTAAGCTCGCTAGGTTGAAAACCCAGAAATGGCGGCCTTGGCAAAAGTTAGACCGTAAAAGGTGAGGGTTAATACACGAGTGAACCCGAGCTGAACTACGTAAGGCTTGATTCCCATCATTGGGATACGTAGGCAACTTTATCCTGAAGTCTAGCCATAAACACTTCCAAATCGACTTTGTCCATGTGATCATGTTTGGTCATCTTTGTCCATTCTGCATTCAAGAGCTCGGTTGTGATCTCCAGTGTAGTGCTATTCAAACTAGGGAAAATTTTCCAGTTGCTGGGATCCGGGGTTGTACATCTCAGCGATAGATCTCGGGCGTGTCCAGTTGTGATCCATATTGAAAATGGTTTTGAAAAGTTTTTTTATAAAAAATTGATTTTGCTCAAATTAATCTTTTTACAACTTAGACCATTTTTGGACCAAACAGAAAATTTTCAGTACCGACAACCTTCAATTACATTAATTTCAGTACAGAGTTCTCTTACTCTTGAATACAAATTAAAGTTGCTTTTCATTACATTCATAAAGAAAACTCGAAAGTACTGATTAAAGAAAATAAATTCGGGGCATAGTCAGGTGTTCCTGCGTCCCCTCCCAGAACTTGTGGAAGCCTCTGATGCAATAGTGGGCTCGATCTGCGCCTCCTCATCAAGCTAAGCTATGCACTTATCAGAGAGGGTGTAACTGAAAATGGGAGCGGGGGCTAGAAGCTCCCTCGTCCTCCATGCTATGGCATACCGGGCTAGCTATGTGCCTCGGACCGAAAACGCAACAGGGTATTCTATTCCCTCTTCTGGGCAAGTCTGATCATGTCCGAACTGGCGCCAAAATCAGAATGGGAAGTAAAAGACATAGTGTGTCAGGCTGATCAACTGAATCTCGGCTGGTGGGTCATGCTGTAGCTCATCGTCGGTAAATTAAGCCAGGGGCAGCGCCAAGCAATGTCGAGAGCAGACAAATTGCGCATCCATTCGCACCACCATCCCTCATCCGGGGCATTGACTAGACGTCGCCAGAAGAAATAGCTGCGAGCTGAATATGCTGGGCATGAGTCCACAACCTTCAATTTATCCATCAACCATATCTGAGAAGGGATGAAAAATGAGAGATTAAAGAATAGAGAGGTGTACGTTGAGAGAAAAAGTAAGAAAAGGGTTTTGAGAGAAAAACCAGGCCTGAGGGCCGAGTGATGTGAGAAATATGTGTGAGATGGGGTGGGAAACATTACCTGCAGTAGTAGTGGACTCCCCGCGAATCTAGTCGTCTCCCGGCGATGAAAAGTGTCCAAACCCATCAACATCTCAGCTAGCGTGATGGCGAAGTAGCCTTTGCCCTCTTTTAAGCCCTCGGCATCTTCAATCAAACGGGTGCTAAACCCACCGGAGCTTGGGGCAAGCAACAAATATGACAACAGGCACAAGCAAAACAGATGTCGCCGATAACCCTGCCAATGATGATCGCCGCGGTCACCGGTATTAGAAAATCGACGAATCAATCTCAGAATTTCCAGCTCTCTGTCGTGAATCAATGACCGAGCGTCATGCAAATTAAGCCCGCACATCCGTCCTAAGGCTTGGATGTAGCCGAAGCGGAATTGAGGCAAGATTTCTTCATCGCGCTCGAATTCCATTAAAGCTTGGAAGTCCTCGAAAGCGGGATACATCTCTTGTCTGCCAAAGCTAAAGATGTGTGTTATCGGATTCCAAAACCTTATCGCGGCATGAAGGAATGGAAAACGCAGTGGGGTGCGACTCAACGTGAATAGTGCATTTATGCCAAAGTCTCGGAAATTCAGCTTTTCCGAGCCATCCAAGTTGGCAATTCAATTTGTGAGATTTTGGACAAGAAATGTTTCCATTTGGTACAAAATTTGAGCTGAAATGGAGAAAACTACGAAGCTGGGGCTTTTGTAGAAGATAAGGTATTGAATGAAAGACAGGTGGCAGCATTCTGGAGGTTCTTGCCACTTTTGGCTGATTGGCCAAAAAGAGTGCCAACCGACCATATTTTTTGGCCAATTAGCTAGTAATGATGGCTGATGGTCATTTCTTGTGGCCGATAGCCTTCTGCCTTAGCCGATGGCCTCTCCTCTTGTTCTCTGAGCCGTCCATGTGTTGGAGTTGTTGGGAACTTGTTACTAGTTCCACTTCAAATGCCTTACGGTGATGATTTTGCGAAGTCGCGCCTGTGTTACTTCAATTTGTTTATCGAGTTGTTGTACTTTTGTTTATTGAGTTGTGTTTTGTGTTCATTAGTCCTTGTCTTACTTATCGAGTTGTATTTACATTTGGTTAGCTTGTCAAGTTCTTTGTTTTGATTATCGAGTTGTTTTGTTGTTAGTTGGTTCACTACCTGATTAATGCAATTCAAGTGTTTAGTTTTCAAAACAAAGTTCAATCTCATTTACATTGTTATGTAATGTGATGCGATGCGATGCGATGCTTAGAATGTACAAATGTAACACTTTTTTCAACAAAAAGAGCTGTTTCATTCCATCATATTTTCTTTTGCAAAAGTACATAATTTTGAAGAAAATAAAACCTGCCTGAGGCAGTACAATGTGCAAAAACTACTAGTAAAAAGAAAAATAAAGCAAAAAAGAAAAGTAGCAAAATGTTTGGATCGGCGCCAGTTGCCTCAAGTGCGGGAGTCCCTCCTCGTCCTCTTCTTGGACGAAGGTCCAGGATCGCTACCGTCAGCTCCGCCCTCAGAATTTGAGCCCAAGCCATCCCTAGCCTCATCCTAAGACAACTCCGCTTCTGTATCAGACTCGCCGTCATCTGGAATAGGTGCTTGCAAGCTACGCACAGAGTGAGTACGCCCGGCTCTGCTACAACTGTGTACCGGGATCCCTCATCCTGCTCTCCCCGCTTCTCGAGCAGGTACAAATGGTCCTGCTGGAGCGCCCCCTGCGGCTGGTATCTGGAATGGGTCCTGAAAAGAAAAATTGGCAAATGCATCAGTTATGCTATGGAAAGTCGAGTATGAATACCGAATATAGTATATAGGTACAGTGTATGAATGCCGTGAGTAATGCTGTGAGTAGTATTCGAGTGCAGTGTATCAAGTGCTGTATTGATAATGTGATGTATCAGATCAGTATTGAACAAAATATGCAAAATTTTAGGACTGAGGTTGAAGGAATTTACCGGGATACCGTAAATGCTCAACAGGTCTATGCTCCTCTATAGCATCCCCATCACTGAGGCTGATAGCTCCAGAGCTTGTCCAGTGTACTCAATCGAAGCTTGCAAAAGTGTTGAAGTATTTAGTATTCTGTGGGATATCAAATGAAATGAAATAACTGTACAGAATGCAGAGTATAATGCATACCGGGGTCGAGCCGCGAACTCCAACGAGCTCATGATCAGTCAGAGGAGGAGCGATGGGTATCTGGTAAGTCTTGCCACCCTGTCCTCAGCATGTCATGGTGGTGGGTAGATGGGTATCTGGTAAGTCTTGCCACCCTGTCCTCAGCATGTCATGGTGGTGGGCAGCTCTGGCCACTACGCTCTCCGTCCCCTCCGGGACCCACTCCTGTCGCGGGGCTGAGTCACCCTCGGTGCTCTTACTCCTCCCACAGGGGCTGCAGGCCTCTCTCTCTTGACTCGACGAGCACTGGCCAGAGGTTACATGAGATGTGTCTGAATAAAGTCGGTGTAGTCGCCCTCATCTCTGAAGAAGTCAGAATCCCAACCGATCGTGTAATCGATCATCTCCTGCGGGGTGTATGTCACTGTATGTTTCATATGCGAAGGAGGCGGGACTGGGACTATCTGCTGTGGTAAACCAAGGGTCTACTGCAAGAAGCGGTCTCCCAAGTACCAAGCTCGACAGACCGGACCCTCCAGCAAAACCCTGAACCGGACAGTCTCCCGAGCACCTGCATACTGATCTCTCACTGCCTCCGGTAACGCGGCCCAGGGCTACCAGGTGATCTGCAAATGACAAGATATACAGTTTATTATCTGTTATTCAAAGTACAATGTAAAGCGAAGCTTAAATAAGCTGTAATGTTTGAAATACCTCTGTTGCGGTAATGGTATCGAAGTATCTGCGAAAGAACAGGAAAGACTCCCACGGCCTCCACTTGCACCTCACATCGTATCGATGAGAGTATGGGACAGCGAGGGACATCTCTACCTCCGGCTTTGGAGCAAGCCTCGGAAAGTAGGCATACACCCACAACTACAGAGTGTAACAGGGTAAGAATGAGTATGCTTATCAGTAATGTAGTATGCAGATAAAGTAGAAACCAGAGAATGGTGTGCAGTGTATTATGTAGTGTGTGCAGTGTACAGCTAGTGTAAAGCAGATTGCATGTATGCAGTGGGTGCGGTGTACAGATAGTGTAAAGCAGAATTGTAAAACAGAAAGGGAAGGTGTACCTCCCAGGCTTGCCAGTAGTCTCCGAGTAGATGTTCGCTGCGGTGGGATGAAGAGCTCATGTATCCGTAAAGCGTGGCCAAGCCTGCGCCACCCCAGTCGTAGCGCCAGATCTGGGTCACATCCACCAACGCGCTCAAGAGATAGAGGGCAACAGTGTTCGCCCAGTCAGCAAATAAGGTGGTGCCCAGTAAGAACATAATGAATCCTCGGGCGTACTGCTCCACCTCCTCGCAGGTCATCGGCATCTGTATCCGAAACTAGTCCTCGAACCAAGAATACCTCACGAACCCTGGCCGGGAGAGAGGTGGCCGAGCACCAAGCAAGAAGATCTGGGCAGCATTCCACTTGCCTATGTCGGTGTTGAAGGGAATTGGATCACCCCCGACTCCAATGCCAATGAGCATGGAGAAGTCGAAGGGAGTCATCGTCATCTCCCCCGCTGCGGAAAAGTGGACGGAATCGGCGGTGTCCCACCATCTCTCCACCAACGCGCCAAGAAGGGGCCTACTCACAGTGAGGCGCGAGAGTCCCATGCAGAAAATGCCGAAGCTGGCCTCGTCAATAATTTGGTGAACCTCGTCGGGCAGCTCCATGTACCAACCTCGGGCAATGGTGTTCCTATACCCCCGGAAGGCATGGGAATCTCCCTGTGTTTAAGACATACAGACGCGAAACAGTGTCAGAAATATAGTGTTCGAATATGTTCAGAATTGATAAAAATACAGTGTGTGTGCATGTGTTCGAGTTTACACAGATATCATGTATGATTGTGCTCAGGGTGAACTAAGCATGTGATGTATCAGTGCGTTTGGGTTATTCAGTTAAAGAACAGAATTGGCTATTCAAGATATCTGATTTACATTACAGAAAATAAAAGAGGGGAAAATTATACCTCAGCGGCGCCGAAGGATAGGTGCGACTCTAGCTCACGGAATAGGAGGTCCTCTGGAGCGCCTCGCGTGAAGCTCCTGAACTGGCGAATGCTGTAGGGAGGCAATATGTGTATCGCGGGCCTGTATGTCGCCAGGTCGAACGGTCGAACACTGAGCGGCAAGAGCTCGACCTCAGGATCTGTATCCATCTCTGGGGGAGTCCCACCCCGTGGAATATCCTCTGCCATCTCGAAAAGAGTGCAAAAATGGCCGAGAGTATGAAAAGTGGGCAAGAATGCCGAAAGTCAACCCCAAGGGGTGAAAAACGAGAGAAAAGGTTGAAGTGCGGAAGAAAGCACGGAAACCAAGGCTAACTCAGGGGAAACAAACCCCAAATGGTCAAAATCAAGAAAGTAACACCGAAATTGCATTTTGTTCGGTTCAAAGTGTTTGAAATGAATAGGGTTTCGCGAATCAGAAGTTGCGGGAGGCTTGAAAATGGGAGAAAAGCACAGATTGAAGGGAGGAAAATGACCTAGAGACAGAGGAAAATGATTTTTGACTAAGAGGAAGTGAGGAAATAGGGTTTGGAACCCTATATTTAAAGACCCGAAGCAAATGGACAAAATTGCCCCGAATCTACCACTTTTGGCCGATCGGCCAAATTGTTAGCCGATCGGCTAAATTGTTGGCCGATAAGCTCTTTTGATGGCCGATGGCTTCCCCTTGTGGTCGATGCACCTCCAGTGCCCTTGTTTGGGTCAGTTCTGTTGATTTGGTACCCTCATTTTTCAAGCATGTGCAAGAAAATACACTTTTGAAGCTTAAGCAGCCTTCGTGGTGGCCCCGAACCGTGTCTTCCGTGCGCGGCACTCGATACGCGCGAGGTGTATCCTTTTTCATATCCTTTTGTATATTGCGAGATTCGAAAATTGTCTACAATATGTTGCATTACAATGTTTTGTCATGTTTGTAATAAGCACGCTTGTTATACGTCTTTTCTCTCTTGCATTGAGCATGCCTCGTCTTGTTTTGAAGTTGCATCTCAACAACGCGAATAACTTGCCTTTACCATGCTTACGTTGAATATGTGCCTCTCTTTGTTGTCGCATTGTTAAGCACACACTATATGCGTTGTCGCGCACGTTTCATAGCATTGTTATGCACTTTTCCTTGCATTGTTATACACATTGCTTGCATTGCTGCGCATGTTTTACTTACATGTGTTTATGCACCCCATAGCTTACGTTGTCATGCATGCCTCTTCGCATTGTTATACACATTGCTTTCGTTATCGCGCATGCTTTACTTACATGTGTTTATGTACCCGTTCTCGCATTGTTATACACATTGCTTGCGTTGTCGTGCATGCTTTACTTACATGTGTTTATGCAGCCGTCCTCGAATTGTTATACACATTGCCTGCGTTGTTGTGCATGCTTTACTTACATGTGTTTATGCACCTGTACTCGCATTGTTATACACATTGCTTGCGTTGTCACGCATGCTTTACTTACATGTGTTTATGCATCCGTCCTTGTATTGTTACACACATTGCTTGCGTTGCCGTGCATGTTTTACTTACATGTGTTTATGCTTTTTCTCGCATTGTTACACACATTGCTTGCATTGTCGTGCATGCTTGTGGACGCGCCCGAACGTCTCAGAAAAATCCCGTTTTGTTCATTGGGCTTACTACAGTTCGGACTCAATATCACGGTTCTTAATCTGATCTTGCAAAATGCAATGCGAGATTGAAAAATCACCAAAGAGTCCAAATCCGGCAAATCGTTTTGAAAAACTGATTTTTAGAAAGAAGTGCCAAACATGGACTGCTTTGCCAGATACAGAGTCACCACCTAAATATTTTATTTTTGAAAAATTTTGAAAACCCTGACTCGTGCCTAAGGCCACGTGTCCGTCATCACCAAAGTTGCCTCGGCTCGGGAACTTGGGTACAAGAGGGGAAGGTCATGCAATGAGCACCCTCGCTTGCCCATTCAAAGATCGGCCTTTACTAACCTGATATCTTGTTTTTGAAAACACATGTGCTCTTATTCCGGTTATTAACCTAGAATTACTATGTGATGCACATAGCATACAAGTATAGACTGGATCGCCTAAGTTGGAACAAAACATCTCATGTTTGTTTTTAAAAACGGTTTGCTACTTGCAAGTAGGCTAAAATGCGGATTTTGCCACCCTCAAATGGGCTTGGAAAACATGGTGCTTTGCCACTCTCAAGTGCGCTTAAAACTCGCAATCAATGAATTGTTCCAATTCAAGTAATCCAACCTTCACCCACAGGAATTCAGGCAGTTATATCACATAACCAGTTAGCCTCATGACAAGCATGCTATCATGGCAATCACTCACAAACATGCAAGGATGTTAAAGCATAAACACTTACCAAGTACTCCGAGCCAAAACAAAAGCTATGTTAGAAATCAATGCATGATCCTAGCTATGTCAAGAATGCCTAATGCAACACATACAAAATGCAACTAAGATAGGCTCGGCTATTCTAAAATGTCATGTGAAATGCAACTTGATACATGTATTCAAACAGGAATTGAAATACAATACAGTTAGTATGATGCGCCGAGCCCGGTGCATGAAAAATAGATGAATGAATGCGAACATGCAAGCATAAGGATGCTAATTGAAACATGTCCTAAAACTAACCATCGTAAGCTAGTAAATAAAAGGGAGAAAGAAATGGGGGTTGGAAGATATGCATCACACACACGCACACTTATTTACAACATTGCCCACTCGGAGGAGGGTTCGAATGAATAATACAGAACCAACTAGCTAATCTAAGCTAATCTAATTAAACTAGTTATTACACAACGAAATGAATAGCGAACTACAGCTAATTATTACACAACTTTAACTGATTAACAAATTAGCTAAGTTAACAATTAAATAAGCATATAAACTATATGATGTAGGCTGCCTCTGCTCAGCTTTGGATGACAAAGGATGCATGCATGTTCGAGTTGCCTTGTTCGAAAATCCCCCACGACGCCCTGATTTGCCTCTGCTTGCAATTGATCTCAGAAACTTGCACCAAGCTCCGGAGAGAAGAAACTCCACCTTGGGAATCTGTAGCGATGCTGCCGACCAGATATTGGCCTTGGAGACCACTTGCCGACCACTTTTTGTGGTGAAAACCAAAAAAAGTGGTCGGCTAGCCACTTTATCTGGTCGGCCGACCAGTTTTTGCTGCTGGTTTCTGGTTTTCTGTAACAGAGGGCAAGAAAGGGGCATGGCAAAGTATTTGCAACACATGTATACGCGACCACCCTCCCTATCATTACATAAGCTCAAGGAAGTGTAGGCCTCGACCCTCGGGCCACCAATCATGCATCTCGATGCATGTTGGCTGAGGGGCCGAATTGCGCAACTCAATATGGAATGAATGCACATACAAACACCAAAAGCCTAGAACTCTGTTATGTATAGTCAAGAATGTCGACAACCGGGAATCGAGGTACATTTCATCACTTCGAGTATGAAACGTTCCTTGTTTCCTGTGTTTGGACTAACACCTATTCCAAACACAATGCAACAAACATGGCATGCACAATGCGACTCAATCATGCAACTTAATACAACACAACTTGGACATGCAAGCAGGCAAGGGATAATCATGCAAACATGCAAACTAGCATACACGATGCTATGAACTATATGGCATGCACAACGCTTATGACACTAACATACACAATGCACGTGGTAACCAACCTACATAATGCAATGGAAATGGCATGCACAAGTGCAATGATCAATCATGTAACAACATGGCATGCTCAATGCTACGAACTACATGACATACTCAATGCACAATGGACTTAAACCAAAATGAATAGGCCTCAGCCATGTCCAAATCAGCGGCCATTGATGATGAAATCAAGGCACCAAAACACACACAAACATGTATAATGCAATGGCCCAAGCTAAAGGCACAAAATACAACTCTCCAAGAACATTGAAAAGATGAAACATGGAGTACAATGGCATGTGTTCCAGCACTGAAATGGCATACAAAATGACTTCAAATCATGCAAACAACTCACGCAATGCATGTTAGAAGGCTCAAGTATCGAAAGCTAGTGAAGCATATTACACTAGAGGCATGCAAGGCGATGCTCAAATGACCAAACCAACCCCAAACAGACCCTACGTAGGCCAAAACAGTAGCAAAATGAGTTGGGATAATGGCTTTGAAAGACACAAAAATGGGGCTCATGTAATGGCTCACAAATAGGGCATAAAAGCATAACTCTAAAGAGCACTTAAAGAGTGGAAAAATATGGAAGTATAGCAGCCCTACATGCTCTAAGATAACATTCCCAATGATGCCAAAACATGCAAATATCTCGAGTTAAGCATACAAGAGACCTCAAAACTCAAAGCTAGTCAAGGCTATTACACAACAAGCATGCATGGCAAGCATCATTCGACCAAGAGGCCTTAAAACAGAACTAAGACAGCCCAAAACATTAACAAAATCGTGTTGGAGCAAAGCCAAAATGTGCTAGAATAAAGAGCCAAAACATCATGCGAACCAAGCTAGTAAACAAGATTTACACTACAAGCATATGGAGCATGTGAGAGGTTACCAAACCAGCCAAAAACAGAGCCATGACATGT
The DNA here is from genome assembly GCF_004153795.1 of Camellia sinensis. Classification (NCBI taxonomy): domain Eukaryota; kingdom Viridiplantae; phylum Streptophyta; class Magnoliopsida; order Ericales; family Theaceae; genus Camellia; species Camellia sinensis. Next base: position 133,441 of record NW_021030720.1, read on the forward strand.
CAAATGATGACCAAAAATCCACTGAAATGGAGCTAAAACATGTTAGATTGACATGCTACCTTGATGAGCCATAAATGGGAATACACTACACATATGAGAAGCATGCCAAGGGTGACCAAACCAACCATGGAAAGAGTCTAGGCAGGCCCTAAAAGTCACTAAAAAGTGCCTGAACCAAGCCTTGAAAGTATGCAAATGCATGCTCCTTTGATAGGCCAAAAATGCAAGTAAACAAGACAAAAAGAGAGAGGGTCACCCCTCTCTGATTTAGAACCTTAAAACCACATGCCAACCACTGAAAATCCACTGGATTTCAGTGGCTAAAAGGCCAAGCAAGGATTAGCTCAAAGGCCCTAAGGCATGGCACAAAACAAGGCCAAACAAGGCATGCAAGAGGGTAGGAGACCCTCAGCATCCAAGAGGCCTTAAACAAACATGTTAAGTGCTCAAAAATGAAGCTTTTTTTAGTTGAAAACAAAGCTCAAATAAGCATAGAAGTATGGCTAAGAGAGTGATCAAGATAGAGCTAAAAAATGGAGGAAAAGAAGGTTACCCTTGAAGCACTACAACAACAGCAATTCCTCCAGCCCCAAACCAACTCTTATGACTTAAAAACCTCCTCCAATGATCTCAGCTCAAATATGGTGGTGTGCGGCTAGGAGTTGTAGTGAAAAAGTGAAGGAATAACACTCTTTAAGGCACAAAATATAGAGGGAGAGAAGAATATATATATATATAGAGAGAGAGAGAGAGATGTATCTATCACCCTTAGCAAATTTCAAAACCTGTGGAATGGAGAGGGAGACCCTCTCTTATAGAAAAACAAAGGGTTCAAGCTTCTTGGAGAAGCTAAACTTGGATGCAATCCGTCCATACACGTGTATGGAGGATACAATCTGTGCCCTCTAGCTGGCACAGCTGGCATCCTTGCCGAAGAAACTGAACTTTTGCCCTGCACACATTTCTCCACCAAGTAAACCATCAGTAGTGCCTAAGTCTTAAGGGTGCTCAAAAATGGGGAATTGGTGGTCTCCACACTGAAAGCAAGCCAATGGTGGGGTGGGAAACTAGAAAATGTGGCCCAAAAACCAAGAAAACCAGTTTCCCGACCAGAAAATCAGCTAGCCGGGAGAAAATTGGTGTCCAAGGATAAAAGTTGGTCTCCCACCCTTGTACCACTTCCCAAACATGGAAAGTAAGGTTTGTACCCAAGACAAACCAAAACGGATGCAAGACGAGGGTTCGGGAGGCAAGACGCGCGGCCGGGAGCCCCAAAAACCAGCTACCGAGCATCAAAAGTGGCGTACGACCACAAAAGTGGTCTCCCAGACCACAGTGTCCCTCTAGACAGAGGAAACAAGGTGTGTTCCAAAAACCGTAGCAAACGGAGAATGTTAAGCGGTCCCAAGCTGAGGCGCACGGTCGACGGCTCCGAAAATCAGAAACTAGTCTCCAAATGGGAACAGTGGCCTACGACCACTGAGAGATGGTCTACAAGACCTCTCCCTCCCTCCGAGAAGAGAAAACAAGACTTGGTCGGCGGACCAAGTCAAAGTACAAAGGGTCCCGAGGTCCGGAGGCGAGGCTCTCAGCCAAGAACTCCGAAACCTCAAAACGAGCACAACATGCGCAATCATCGAGTGCTCAATCGATGATGTCTGAGTCTTAAGATTGGTCAAAAATGGGGTTTCTACAATGCTTTACTTACATGTGTTTATGCTTTTCCTTGCATTGTTATACACATTGATTGCGTTGTCGCGCATGATTTACCTACATGTGTTTATGCACCCGTTGTCGCATTGTTATGCACATTGCTTGCATTGTCGCGCATGCTTTACTTACATGTGTTTGTGCACCCCATGGCTCACGTTGTCGCGCATGCCTTTCTTGCATTGTTATGCACCTTTTTATTCGTGTTGTCACGCACACTTATGTTGCATTGTCATGCATCCCCTTGCTTGCGTTGTCACACACTTTTCACTTGCATTGTTATGCACCTCCAGTTGCGTTGTCACACACCTTTCACTTGCATTGCTATGCACCTTCTCACTCTCATTGTATATGCATGTGTTTATCTTATATTGAACTGATTTCTTGATCTAACGTTGAACATGTGTTTCTACTATATTGTACCTGTTGAATTTCTTTCTTTTGCAGTATGTACGGTTCATTTGAAGTTGGTGAAACCAGACGATATTGTATATACGGTTCATTCAAGAGAAGTCCCGGCTCAGATTCACCGTGACCTTTCTCCACTCGCGTGCCGCATTTGGACTTTTTCGCACTGTTATGCGCATCGCGCTTTCTTGCGCAACCCTTCTCCACTCGCGTTTGGCATGCCTTTGGACGTATCTCTCTCCTCTCGCGTTTGGCACGTGTTTGGATGACTGTGCTTTCTTGCACAGTCCTTTCCTCTCTTGCGTGTGATACGCTGAGAGATGTTGTGTTTGAGACTCCGGGTATCCTCGGTAGTCGCTTTAAATCTTCTCCGCGTGTGACGCAGTGAGAATTGCATAATTTTCTTACATCATTTCTGTTGGAATGTGTAGGACTATTCTTTTTTATTCGCTTGCTTAAACTGTTGTATTTATTTTGCATAAATGCTTCATTACAGCTCTCTTTGCATGATCATAAGTTATGTTCGGCATTGTGCATGTCATTTGCACTTGCCCCTGCCTGCGGGCGCATATCTTTGTTATCTTGTATCTTTGTCTCAGTCTTCGGCCTTGTCGAAAATGGATCGTCTCTGGGCATTGACATTCACTCCCGTCATCTTATGAGTTTCGAGTTCTGTCAAAGAGGGGCAACTGTAGACACCCCATTTTTGACTATCTTCAAGACTTGGACGCCATCGTTTGAACACTCGATGATCATCCATGCTCGTGTTTGTTTTGAGTTCCCGAAGGTCTTGGTTGCGTGGCTTGCCTTAGGATCTCTCAACTTGTTTGTTTTGTGCTTGGTTGTGGACCAAGGACTTGTGGTTTTTGCTTCTGAGGGAAGAGGGTGGCTTGTTGGCCATCCCTACAACCCATCAGCTAAGGCCTTGTGACATCGGCCTTGTTTTCTTGCCATCGGCCATAAGTGATGGCCGATCGGCACTTTTTTTGGTCGATCGGCCATATTTCTTGGCCGAGACCATTCCACCTGCTTTCACAGATATTTTTGTGCCAACTGTGATAGCAGGTAAGCACAGATCTCATCCTCCATACATGTGTATGGAGGGATTGAATCAAGACTCAAGCTTGTTCAACAAGCTTGAGAATTGGATTTCTATAAGAAGGGAGACCCCTCTCCCTTTCCAGAGGTTCTGAAAAGTTGATATACAAAACATATATCACTCTCTCTCTATATTTTACCTCTCTCTCCATATTTGCCTTAGTTTGTGCTCAAAAGTGTATTTTCTTCATACTTTTGCACTAAAGCACCTACTAGAACACCATCCTTTTGTTGCTGAGGTACTTAGGAGCTGGTATTAGTGTTTTTGGACAGGTTTTAGTCAGAAAAGAGTGCTGGAGTTGTGTTCTTAAAGGTGTTCTTCAATGGTGAGTCAACTAGCCTTTAAACCCTTGTTTGGGCTTAAGCTTTTGGACCTATTTGCATGCTGATTTAAGCTTAACTTTCTACTATAAAAAGTTCTGATTTTTCATGCCTGTAATGTTTGTTTTAGGTCACTTTTGTGTTAGGGGTTGTCTACCCCCTCTTAGGCCTTGTTTGGTCATGTTCTTGTGCCTTCCATTTAAGCTATTGGGACCACCTTGTTTTGGCCTTCTCACCACTGAAATCGAAAGGATTTTCTGTGGTGGAAATGGTGTTTTGAGGTCCCAAATAGGAGAGGGTCATCCCCTCTCCTTATGTCTCATATGCTTGTATTGATGGCTCATAAAGTAACATGTTTGTTAAGCTAGTTTTGGCTCTATCTTAGCATGTATTAGACCTTATTTCAGCATGATATACCTCTGTCTATGGTTGGTTTGATAGCCTCTTGCATGCACCATGCACTTGTAGTGCAATCATCTCTATTCCCTTAACATGCATCTTGTGTTTGGATCATCATTCTTGCATGTTTTGGCTCAACTCAAAGAAGCTTTCCCTCATGTTTTACCATGCTTGAGCTCTGTTTGATGCTGTTTTAGTCATGCATGCATTTCTTTGTATAGCCATAGTGCATTCTAGCTTGTTAGCTTTGAGTGTCCAAGTCACTAGCATGCATTGCCTAGACCATTTTCATGATTTGGCATCATTTCATATGAGATTTCAGTCCATATAGTATGGTCATGCACTCACATTTGTCACCTTTTCCATGCATTGGGAGGTTTGTGTTTTAAGCCTTGAACATGAGCCATTATGCATGTCTTATTGCTTAAGCTTTTGGGATGCCATCTCAGTGAGTTTTTGGGCTTATTTTGACATGCCATAACTTTGTTTTCTATTGGGTAAGCCATTCCACGCTTGGTCTTGGTAGGTGTAGTGTAACCCTCTTTATTGGCCTTGCATGCATTATGCCTTATGCCCTTCATGTTGGCTTGTTTTAGCTTTGACCCATGCATGTTTTAGACTCATTTTGGCATGATCTAGGATTGTTTTGGTTGTCCTTGGCCCTTTGGGGTTTGATCGGGCGAGTGGGGGTGCTCGTTGCATGACCTTCCTCTCCCGTACCCAAGTTCCGATCTTTGATCGGGAGAGCGGGGGTGCTCATTGCATAACCTTCCCCTCTCCTACACAAGTTCCCGAGCCGAGGCAACTTTGGTGATGACGGACACGTGGCCTTAGGCACGAGTCAGGGTTTCCTAAATTCCCCAAAACAAAAACATTTAGGTGGCGACTCTGTATCTGGCAAAGCAGTCCATGTTTGGCACTTCTTTATTAAAATCAGTTTTCCAAAACGATTTTCCAGATTTGGACTCTTTGGTGATTTATCGGTCTTGCATTGCACTTTGCAAGATTAGATTCAGAACCGTGACATTGAGTTCGAACTGTAGTAGCTAATGAACAAAATGGATTTCGCGTCATTCACTCGGGGAGCCGGGACGTTCGGGCACGTCTACAGTTTCTGGCGACTCCGCTGGGGATTTAGAGAACTTAACTCGAACTCATGATATCTTGTTTTGATTACACTTATGTGTCTCTTTGCATTGCATTTACATTGGTGCGCCTAGGACACCGCGTTTGCCGTATACTATTCCTGAACGGTTTATCGGAGGCTCGCTTTGAGAAACGTGCCATAAGGCTGACTGGTTGCGGGCTCTGCCACAACGGGAACACAAATCTCAGTTTTTACCAGGGCACCCTTTTTGACCATTCAACCTAGTGCATATCAAAAACTGTAGTGACCATTCCAAGCGAGGACAGGTTGCTTACCCGTTTATAGGTTGTTTGAAACCATTGTGTGCGTTGCGAAACCCTAGCTCCTTACAAAATAGGACAGGGAAACCCTACCCCTTCATAGGGGTGTTTTGGCTCTCACTTGCTTGCTATGTGCTTTTAGAGTGTGTCTCTACAGGAATGCATGTATCAGTTTGCAAGTCTGGGTATCAGGCCTGCGAGGATCAATATTTGGGAATCAGTATTACCTGCGGGTATTAGATTCAGATTTGGGGCAGTGATTTGGGAACAGTGATCAGTGGTTGAGAACAGTTCTTTCAGCTTGAGTTTGTCAATTGTGTGTTGCCTTTATTTAAGCCGTTATGCTGTCTGTTTTTCTATTCATTGTTTCCTTATTATGCTTTATTTATCTTTTTGCAAGGTAGTTTAGCACCATTGGATCCAACCAGGTAGATATTCCCCGAGCACTCTGGGTTAGAGGTCGAAGACTTAATCGATCCGCAGATCTGATAGACGGACAAGCAGTGTTCCTTTCTTTACCCCTGGTTACCAGACGGAGGTCAGTAAGACGCAGTGTATCGGTACAGCAATCACCAAATCAGTGGTCCACCCCACCAGTGAATAGTCAAGCTGAGGTCTCAGTTTCTACTACAGGGACAGATAAACCTGTTGTTTAGATAGACCAACACCCCATGGCATCCATGGAAGAGATGATGCGTCAGCTCTAGGAAACTATGCAAGCCATGCAGCAGGACGCTGCCCGTCAAGCAGAGTTTGCCACCCCCCAGGCCGAGGTCATAGCCCAACAGGCAGAGCTGATTGCTAGACTTCAGCAACAGCAACCACCACAGCAAGCTGGAGCATCTGCTTCGCACCCAGCTCCTCCCCCACCAAGAGTTCTAATACTTGGGGAGACCGCACACATCCAGGACAATTTGAACATTCCAATAGGGCCAGCTCCGTCCTCGATCCTACCCCAGCTATCCAAAGCACAGACCAACCTGGGGGATACGCCGTTTGAGTTCGAGGTAGATCCGACAGTGCTAAAAGTGAGCAAGCTAGAAATGCTGTTCAAGAAGTATTAGGGCGTGAAATCCATCCTGGATATAGAGGACGGGTATACCGACTCGGCCATGACTCTGCGAGACCGGTATAAAATGCCGCACATAGACCGTTTCGACGGATCTAGGGATCCTATGGTGCATTTACGACTATTCTCGGATATACTAAGGTCGATGGGCCTCTCCAGATTGCAGAAGCTTTCCTGTTTGGCCGGACCCTGTCGGGTGTAGCAGCTATTTGGTATGCAAAACTGGAGGACTCCGTCAAGAGGAACTGGGAGGAGATGGCCGAGGCCTTTGTAGCTCAATACTCCTACAATACACAGATCGAGATCACAACTCGTGATCTCAAGACAACTAGACAAGAGCTGAAGGAGAGCTTCTCCAATTTTGTGACCCGCTAGAGGGCCAAAGCCTCGATGATGACCATCATGCCGGTTGACAAAGACCAAATACGGATGGTTGTGGGCAACCTCCAGCCCAAGCTCATGCAGAAGATGATCGTCCTCCCCCTCCCCACCTTTGCAGATCTACATGAGATAGGGGTGCAGATTGAGGATGCCATGAAACAGGGCCTCATTGATCATGAGAGAGAGCAGCCCAAGAGGGCATTCAACCGCAGTAGGAATGCAGGCACAAGCAGTGCTGCAGCTGCCAGATCTTCAGATGTGAGCATGGTCACCACCACCACCCCAAGGACTCTTACAGCTACACCATTCAACGGTGCGTCCGGAAGTAGCTCACAAACAACTAAGTTTCCACCTCAAGACCAAAGAACCTTTACCCCGCTGTATATGTCTCTGTCCAAAGCTTTGGGTGTTTTGATCAGGAAAGGGCACTTGAAGCCCCTAGAGCCACGGCCATTGCCAAAAAAACTTCCCCCCTCCCATAACCCGATGAAGTACTGCGCCTTTCACCAATAGCATGGTCATGAAACTGACCATTGCTTTCAATTGCGTCATGAGATTCAGGATCTTGTCGACAACAGGGTGATCGTGCCTCCGGGGAAACCGAAGGTCACAACCAACCCTCTCTCACCACATAACCAAGCTCCACCTCCCAAACGCATCAATCTGATCCAAACTAGGGTTATGTCATACGACCCTAGCATATATATCACCCCTTCCCACCTACCCAAGCTGGAGGTGTTCGTTACTGGCAGCACTGACTTGTGCATGTTGGACATCTCCGAAACCCAACTTGAAACGGTGGTGGTGACTATCAAAAATAGAATTGGGTCGACTGAGGAGGCAGATGAGAATGATTATACAGAGCCTGAGGGGTCTGCGAGTTTCATGTACAACCCAAGTGGTTACATTACATCAGCAGGCCAGGCTAGGCCCGATGTGGAATTGCCAGTGGGGGCAGAGATTTGTGTAGTACGGGAGGATGGACCTAATCTGGGGCTAGATGACCTAGTAGATCTGGAAGAAGAGATCACAAATCTGCAGTTCTTTGAAGAGTAGGACTCAGGGGACGTGACTGTCAACTGGTTCGACTTGGATGGGTCAGCAGACACTACAAGGTGGCTCAGCGACGAGCCAGATGTTGTTGAGCAGCCTCATCCAGAAGAGGGTCCGTCAAGGACGGGGACATCAACTGTGGCCGGAAGGGCCGGGAATCAGGATGCATTGTCGGAGAGCACCGGTGTTAAGAATTTTGCTCAGAATACGGGCATTTTGGGTATGGAAGATACTGAACAGCAGGCTGCACTGAAGCAGTTTGAGCGGGAAAGGATCGAGGATTCTGAGAGGGCCAGAAAGGCCAAAGCCCCTGCGGGGACAGAACGTGTTGTGTGCACAAGAACGAAGCGTGTTGTGAGCACAGGAATGCAAGGTGCTGTGGGCATAGGAATAGTTGTAATGAAGCCGAACAGGTGTCTGTCGGCTGTTGATGGCATGTGGTGGGAAGATGACGACCTATGTCTTGCCCACACCGATGAAGACTGAGGGCAAAGCTAGCCGGATGATACCTAGTATATTGGCGAGGTTGACCACATGACTAGGAGTGGGCGGTATTTCAAGCCCCCGCACTTAGATCAACCAGAGGCGTCCGGAAAGGACAAAGAGGCAGAGAGGCAGAAAGATAAGTTGCTCAAAGAGGAGGCTGTGCTGAAATAGCTGAAGAAGATACAAGCAGACATCTCCATCTAGGGACTGCTTATGGCCTCAAGAGTTCATAGACAAGCTGTCCTTTCTACAATGGACAAGGCCAAACTTTCAATAGATACCACGCCTGAGCAGCTGGTAGGACTGGTCTTTTCGAGAGGAGCTTCCCCGACGTTGACCTTCACCGACAAGGAGCTGCCGCCTGAAGGCTTGGATCACAACAAACCTCTCTATATCTCTGTGGAGTGTAGAGACAAATGAATACCGGTGGTTCTTGTCGACATGGGATCCGCCATTAATGTGTGCCCGTCGAAGACGGCATATTCAATCGGGTTGAGGCCCGTGGATTTTGTGCCAACTTCCTAGGTGATAAGGCCCTATGACAATACCAGCATAGAGGTGATGAGGACCGTGAAGATTCGGACTCAGGTTTGTCCAGGATAGCAGGATATTGACTTTCATGTCTTGGACGTTCCCGTAACCTTTGATTTACTCCTAGGACGGCAGTGGCTGCACTAGGTGAAGGCAGTCTCTTCCACCCTGCATCAAATGTTAAAATACCCCCACAGGAAGGGGGTGGCTATAGTTTTTGGGAATTCTTCAACCCATCCGTTGCTAGAAGTGTCTACACCGGTTCTAGAAATCGAGTGTGGCATGGAAGATGTGTTCCTGTCAGGATTTACCCTAGCTGAGGCCCGGGTCGTACAGAACATTTTGGTTGCTGATGAGGGGTTATATGTCAGCGCACAGTCTGTGTACCTCATGAACAAGCTTCAGCACATCCGTGGGATGGGACTAGGAAAAAGTGGCTGGAAGGGCATTACTGTATCGGCTGAAGTGCCGCACAACCCGCGTACCTTTGGCTTAGGCTATCTGCCTACCAAATAGGATTGGGTGAGGAAAGGCAAAGAGATGGCCGGAAGAGACAGAGCCAAGCAGACCGAGAAGCATTATGAGCTGATGCATCGGCCTATCCAGGGCACCCTGAACGGACGCTTTGTCCGGGAGGGAGAAGACTTTCCATTTTGTGGCTTCCCAGAGCCATGGCTAAATGCAGAGAAGAGGTGCCTACCGGGATTTGAGATCTTCTTCGACTTGCAGTTGTCCGGGGATGATGTTGCCAAAGAGCAGACAGACCCACCAGCAGAGACTAAGCAGTGTAAAGAAGAGGATTCCGAGAGCACTGATATTGAAATGGGGGTAGCATTGGCTTGTCTACTCTCAGATCCTCCGATCGTACAAGAGTGCTTGGGGGATAACTTCTTGGTGCCCATGATAGGGAATGAGGCGGCTGCGAGCCCATCTTCAATCTTTTTGGATGCGTCCATCGCACGCTCCCTCGTCTGGCAGTACGAGGAGGGATTCTTATCGAGCAGCACCGGGTCAGGTAGTGAGCCGATATCTGATTCCACCGAGTCTGTGGAGTCGAAATCAGGTTCCAGCTTGTCTAAGTCTGAGTCCGGTATTCTTGGAGGTGACAACCCGGATGCCACAGTCCTGTCTAGGTCGTCTTTTTTTTTTTCCTTTGAGTCTGTTGTAACAGAGGAATCATGCAACTTGGAAGTGATTAATGAGAATGGAATGGCTGTGGCCTTCGAGTACTTTTCTCTGCCTTTGATTTATTGTGTTAATAAGGACTTTCAAAATTTTGATGAAAACGACGAGGAAGAAATTCCTTCGGTTTTGAAATATTTGCTAGATCAAGAGCAGGAGAGGTTTGTAAGACCGTTGGTTGATGAAATCACCCAAATTAATGTTGGTACTGAGAAAGACCCGCGGCTGGTCCAGATCGGGTCCACGTTGTCTTCGGAGGAGCGCGAGCGCTTAGTCGCTTTACTAAAAGATTTCAAAGATGTTTTCACGTGGTCCTATGAAGACATGCTTGGAATCGATCCTAAGATTGTACAGCACCAGATCCCTCTTGACCTAGAGGCCCGACCCGTTAAGCAGAAACTCAGAAGGATCCACCCGGACTGGGCCCTCAAGATCAAAGAAGAGGTCACCCAGCAAATTGACGCAGGGTTCCTGCTGGTATCTGAATACCCAACTTGGTTGGCCAATATAGTTCCATTGCCGAAGAAGGATGGCAGAATTCGGGTATGTGTGGACTTCAGGGATTTGAACAAAGCCAGTCAGAAGGACGACTTTCCTCTGCCGTATATCGACAAATTAGTGGACTTCACTCGGGGCATGCACTGCTCTCATTCATGGAAGGGTTTTCTGGCTACAATCAGATTCTGATGGCACCCGAAGAGTGGGAGAAGACTGCTTTCACCACCCCGTGGGGGACCTATTGTTATAGGGTGATGCCGTTTGGGCTAAAAAATGCTGGGGTTACATATCAATGGGCTGCGACCACGATTTTGCATGATATGATCCATAAAGAGGTTGAGGTGTACGTGGACGACATGATTGTCAAGTCTAAGGAAAGAGAGGGCCACTACACCGCCTTGCAGAAATTCTTTCAACAGATCAGGGAATATCGGTTGCGACTGAATCCTCAGAAGTGTGCGTTTGGTGTTACAGTAGGGAAAATGCTGGGGTTTTTGATCACACAGAGAGGTATCGAGGTCGATCTTTCCAAAATCAAGGCCATCTTAGAAATGCCACCACCGAGGATTGAAAAGGAGGTGCAAGGCTTTCTGGGTAAAGTGCAATTCATAAGACGGTTTATCGCAAAATTAACCTTGACTTGTGAACCACTCTTTGGTCTCCTGAAGAAAGGAAAGAAATTCCAATGGGACGGCCGATGCCAAGCTACTTTCGAATAGATCAAGCAATATTTACAGAACCCACCTGTGTCGTCACCGCTTGAGCCAGAGAAACCGTTGATCTTGTATCTTTCAGTGACTGAAACTACAATGGGCTGCATGCTTGCACAGGAGTCTGCGGACAAGGTGGAGAGAGCTATCTACTACCTGGGCAAGAAAATGTTGGATTACGAGACCCGCTGCACTCCACTGGAGAAGGCTTGTTTGGCCTTGGTATGGGATACCAGGAAGCCGCGGCACTACCTGTTAGCTCACTCTGTAATACTGGTTTCGAGATTAGATCCCATCAAATATCTCTTCGAGAAACCAGCACTTACAGGTAGGCTAGCCCATTGGTTGCTTCTGCTTTCCGAATTCGATCTAAAGTATATGACGCGCAAGTCAGTAAAGCGGAGAGCGGTAGCGGAGTTCCTAGCCGATCACCCAGTGGAAGGGGATGAAGCAGTTGAGTATCTGTTCCCAGACGAGGCCATTTTGCATGTCAAAGAAGAGACCAAGACGATGTACTTTGACGGAGCGTCAAACCAATACGAGTATGGGATAGGGGTGTTGCTGATAGCACCTGACAATTCCCTTATACTTTTAGCATTCAAACTCTGGTTCAAAGTATCGAACAATGAAGCAGAGTATAAGGCATGTATTGCTGGTTTGGAAGCCGCCCTAGAACTAGGGGAAAAACGGTTGGATGTCATCGGGGACTCGAACCTTGTTGTATCCCAAGCTAAAGGATATTGGAAAGTCAAAGAAGAAAAGATGAGAATCTATCACCAAACCTTGGACGTGCTGATTGCTCGGTTTGAAAAACTGAATTTCGCTCATTTATTAAGAGAGAACAACCGGTCTGCAGAGTCATTGGCAACTCTATCTTCTATGATAGACATTCCTTTCGAAGTCCGGATGCATCCGATCATCATCAAACAGAAATTCGTGCTAGCCTACGAGCTGATTGCTGCCATAGATGAGGTACAAGATGAGAATCCCTGGTATTAGGATGTCTGGAACTTCTTGGAGAAAGAAGCGTATCCACCAGGGGCAAATGCCAAAAATAAGAGGGCAATTCGAAGAATGGCTGCTCAGTTCATCGTCTGCGGGGGCAAACTGTACAAGAGAGGTCATCTCGGGATGCATAAACTGTGTGTTGATGCCGAAGAATCGAACCACCTGATGGAGGCCATCCATGGAGGAGAGTGCGGAGCGCACATGAACGGGGTGATGCTAGCCCGGAAGATCCTTAGATAGGGTTATTACTGGTCCTCCATGGAGGAGGATTATATTGGCTTTGTCTGGCGATGCCACAAATGCCAAATCCATGCAAACCGCATGAACATTCCGCCATCAAAGCTGTACAACATGACTTCGCCATGGCCGTTTTCAGTCTGGGGGATTGATGTGATCGGTGCTGTCACTCCGAAGGGGTCCAATGGGCATGAGTTCATTTTGGTCGCGATAGACTATTTTACGAAGTGGGTTAAGGCCTAATCTTATGCGGTGTTGAAGGCATTGCATGTTGCTAAGTTCATCAGGAACAACATCATCTGTTGCTACGGGTCCTGAACGAGATTATTTCAGATAATGGTTCCCACTTCAAGAAGGAAGTGATCGACTTGTTGAACAAGTACAACGTGGCTTTTCATAAGTCGTCTACATATCGGCCGCAGACCAACGGAGCAGTTGAGGCCACCAACAAGAACATCAAGCACATTCTGCAGAAGATGGTGGAAACCTACCGAGACTGGCCAGATAAGCTACCATTTGCTTTGTGGGGCTACCGGACTTCAATTCGAACTTCTACTGGGGTAACTCCGTATTCCTTGGTTTATGGGATGGAGGTTGTTCTGCCTATCGAAGTTGAGGTTCCGTCATTGTGAGTATTGGCTGAGTGTCAGATAGCTGAGGCAGATTGGCAACAAAGCAGGTTCAAAGAACTTATTCTCTTTGACGAGAGGAGGCTGAAAGCACTGTACCATGTTTAGGGTTATCAACGAAGAATCGCCAGGGCTTTCAACAAGAAGGTTAAGTCCAGGAATTTGAAAGAAGGAGATTTGGTACTGAAAGACAATCGAGCTCCCATCCACAACCTTAGGGGCAAGTTCAGACCAAATTAGACTAGTCCTTACATCATCAAGTCTATCTGGTCGGGTGGAGCTGTTGTTCTGATGGACCTAGATGGCCGAGAGTTCTCGTAACTAATCAATATGGACAAGTTAAAGAAATACTTTCCCTGAGTGGCTCGCTAGGCCGAAAACCCGAAAGGGCGACCTAGGCAAAAGTTAGAGCACAAAAAATTTGAAATGATAAAAACTAAGCTCGCAAGGTTGAAAACCCAGAAAGGGCGGCCTTGGCAAAAGTTAGAGCGTAAAAGGTGAGGGTTAATACACGAGTGAACCCGAGCTGAACTACGTAAGGCTTGATTCCCATCATTGGAATACGTAGGCAATTTTATCCTGAAGTCCAGCCATAAACACTTCCAAATCGACTTTGTCCATGTGATCATGTTTGGTCATCTTTGTCCATTCTGCATTCAAGAGCTCGGTTGTGATCTCCAGTGTAGTGCTATTCAAACTAGGGAAAACTTTCCAGTTGCTGGGATCCAGGGTTGTACATCTCAGTGATAGATCTCGGGCGTGTCCAGTTGTGATCCATATTGAAAATGGTTTTGAAAAGTTTTTTTATAAAAAATTGATTTGCTCAAATTAATCTTTTTACAACTTAGACCATTTTTGGACCAAACAGAAAATTTTCAGTACCGACAACCTTCAATTACATTAATTTCAGTACAGAGTTCTCTTACTCTTGAATACAAATTAAAGTTGCTTTTTATTACGTTCATAAAGAAAACTTGAAAGTACTGATTAAAGAAAATAAATTCGGGGCATAGTCAGGTGTTCCTGTGTCCCCTCCCAGAGCTTGTGGAAGCCTTTGATGCAATAGTGGGCCCGATCTGCGCCTCCTCATCAAGCTAAGCTATGCACTCATCAGAGAGGGTGTAACTGAAAATGGGAGCGAGGGCTAGAAGCTCCCTCGTCCTCTATGCTGTGGCATACCGGGCTAGCTATGTGCCTCGGACCGGAAACGCAACAGGGTATTCTATTCCCTCTTCTGGGGAAGTCTGATCATGTCCGAACTGGCGCCAAAATCAGAATATGAAGTAAAAGACTTAGTGTGTCAGGCCGATCAACTGAATCTCGGCTGGCGGGTCATGCTGTAGCTCATCGCCGGTAAATTAAGCCAAGGGCAGCGCCAGGCAATGTCGAAAGCAGACAAACTGCGCATCCATTCGCACCACCATCCCTCATCCGGGGCACTGACTAGACGTCGTCAGAAGAAATAGCTGCGAGCTGAATATGCTGGGCATGAGTCCACAACCTTCAATTTATCCATCAACCATATCTGGGAAGGGATGAAAAATGAGAGACTAAAGAATAGAGAGGTGTACGTTGAGAGAAAAAGTGAGAAAAGGGTTTTGAGAGAAAAACCAAGCCTGAGGGCCGAGTGATGTGAGAAATATATGTGAGATGGGGTGGAAAACATTACCTACAGTAGTAGTGGACTCCCCGCGAATCTAGTCGTCCCCCGGTGATGAAAAACGTCCAAACCCATCAACGTCTCAGCTAGTGTCATGGTGATGTAGCCTTTGCCCTTTTTTAAGCCCTCAGCAACTTCAATCAAACGGGTGCTAAACCCACCGGAGCCTGGGGCAAGCAAGAAATTAGACAACATGCACAGGCGAAGCGCATATCGCCGATAACCCTGCCAATGATGATCGCCGCGGTCACCGGCATCAGAAAATCGACGAATCAAGCTCGGCATGTCCAGCTCTTTGTTGTGAATCAATGACTGAGCGTCATGCAAAGTAAGCCCGCACATCCATCCTAAGGCTTGGACGTAGCCGAAGCAGAATTGAGGCAAGATTTCTTCATCGCGCTCGGATTCCATTAAAGCTTGGAAATCCTCAAAAGTAGGGCACATCTCTTGTCCACCAAAGCAAAAGACGTGTGTTACCGGATTCCAAAACCTTACTGCAGCATGAAGACACGGAAAATGCAGCCGGTGCGACTTATCGTGAATAGTGCATTGATTCCAAAGCCCTGGAAATTCAGCTTTTTTGAGCCATCCAAGTTGGCAATCCAATTTGTGAGATTTTGGACAAAAAGTGTTTCCATTTGGTCAAAAATTGAGCTGAAATGGAGAAAACTACGAAGCTGGGACTTTTATAGAAGATAAGGTGATGAGTGGAAGACAGGTGGCAGCATTCTGGAGGTTCTTGCCACTTTTGGCTATTCGGCCAAAAAGAGTGCCGACCGACCATCTTTTTTGCTGATCTGCTAGTAATGATGGCCGATGGTCATTTCTTGTGGTCGATGGCCTCTCACCTTGGCCGATGGCCTTTCTTTTTGTTCTCTGAGCTATCTATGTGTTGGAGATGTTGAGAACTTATGACTGGTTCCACTTCAAATGCCTTTCGGTGATGATTTTGCAAAGTCGCGCCTGTGTTACTTCAATTTGTTTATCGAGTTGGATTTTGTGTTCTTTAGTCCTTGTCTTGCTTATCGAGTTGTATTTACATTTGGTTAGCTTGTCAAGTTTTTGTTTTGCTTATCGAGTTGTTTTGTTGTTAGTTGGTTCACTACCTGATTAATGCAATTTGAGTGTTTAGTTTTCAAAACAAAGTTCAATCTCATTTACATTGTTATGTAATGTGATGCGATGCTTAGAATGTACAAATGTAACACTTTTTCAACAAAAAGAGCTGTTTCATTCCATCATATTTTCTTTTGCGAAAGTACATAGTTTTGAAGAAAATAAAACCTGCTTAAGGCAGTAAAATTTGCAAAACCGCTAGTAAAAAGAAAAATAAAGCAAAAAAAAAAGGAAGAAATGCAGCAAAATGTCTGGATCGGCACTAGTCGCCTCAAGTGCGGGAGTCCCTTCTCATCCTCTTTCTGGACGAAGGTCCAGGATCGCTACCGTCAGCTCTGTCGTCAGAATCTGAGCCCGAGTCATCCCCAGCCTCATCCTGAGACGACTCCGCCTCTGCATTAGACTCGTCGTCATCTGGAATAGGCGCTCGCGAGCTACTCCTAGACAGAGTACGCCTAGCCCTAATGCGTCTGCGTACCGAGATCCCTCGTCCTGCTCTCCCCGCTCCTCGGGCAGGTACAAATGGTCCTGTTGGAGCACCCCTTGCGACCGGTATCTGGAATGGGGCCTGAAAAGAACAATTGGCAAACACATCAGTTATGCTATGCGAAGTTGAGTATGAATACCGAATACAGTGTATGAGTACAGTGTGTGAATGCTGTGAGCAGCGTATGAATACCGAATACAGTGTATGAGTATCAGTGTATGAATGCTGTGAGCAGCGTATGAATGCTGAGTACAGTGTATGAATGCTATGAATAGTGTATGAATACCGAATACAGTGTATGAGTACAACGTATGAATGCTGTGAGCAGCGTATGAATGCCGTGAGTAATGCTGTGAGCAGTATGTGAGTTACAATGTATCAGTGCCGTGAGTGGTATGTGAGTGCAGTGTATCAAGTGTCGTATTGATAATGTGATGTATCAGATCAGTATGGAACAGAATGTGTAAAGTTTTGGGACTGAATTTGAAGGAACTTACCGGGATACTGTAAATGCTTAGCAGGTCCATGCTTCTCTGCAGCATCCCCATCACTAAGGCTGACAGCTCCAGAGCCTGTCCAGTGTACTCAATCGAAGCCTGCAAAAGTGTTGAAGTATTTAGTATTCTGTGGGATATCAAATGAAATGAAATGACTGTACAGAATGCAAAGTATAGTACATGCCGGGGTCGAGCCGCGAACTCTGACGAGCTCATGATCAGCTGGAGGAGGAGCGATGGGTATCTGGTAAGTCTCCCCACCTTGTCCTCGGCATGTCATGGTGGCGGGTAGCTCTGGCCACTCCGCTCTGCGTCCCCTCCGGGAACCACTCTGGTCACGGGCCCGAGTCGCCCTCGGTGCTCCTGATCCTCCTGCTGGCACTGCAAGCCTCTCCCTCTCATCTCAGCGAGTACTGGCTAGAGGTCGCATGAGATAAGTCTGGATGAAGACGGTATAGTCGCCCTCATCTCTGAAATAGTCAACATCCCAATCGATAGTGAAGTCGGTCATCTCCTACGGGGTGTACCTCTCTGTATGCTTCATATGGGTGGGAGGCGGCCTCGGAACTATCTGCTCTGGTAAGCCGAGGGCCTGCTGCAAGAAGCGCTCTCCCAAGTACCAGGCCCGGCAGACCAGACCCTCCAGCAAAACCCTAAACCGGGCAGTCTCCCGAGCACCCGTATACTGATCTCTCACTGCCTCCGATAATGCAGCCCAAGGCTGCTAGGTGATCTGCAAATGACAGGATATACAGTTTGTTATCTGTTATTGAAAGTACAATGTAAAGCGAAGCTTAAATAAACTGTAATGTTTGAAATACCTCTGCTGCGGTAATGGTATCGAAGTATCTGCGGAAGAATAGGAAAGACTCCCGCGGCCTCCGCTCGCACCTCACATCGTATCTATGAGAGTATGGGACAGCGAGGGGCATCTCCACCTCCAGCTCTGGAGCAAGCCTCGAAAAGTAGGCATACACCCATAACTACAGAGTGTAACAGGGTAAGAATGAGTATGCTTATCAGTAAGGCAGTATGCAGATAAAGCAGATTGTGTGTGTGCAGTGTGTGCAGTGTACAACCAGTGTAAAGCAGATTGTGTGTATGCAGTGTGTGTGGTGCACAGATAGTGTAAAGCAGAACTGTAAAACAGAAAGGGAAGGTGCATCTCTCAGGCTCGCCAGTAGCCTCCGAGCAGATGTCCACTGCGGTGGGATGAAGAGCTCATGTATCCATAAAGCGTGGCCAAGTCTGCGCCGCCCCAGTCGTAGCGCTGGATCTGCGTCACGTCTACTAACGCGCTCAACAGATAGAGGGCAACAGTGTTAGCCCGGTCGGTGAATAAGGTGGTGCCCAGCAAGAACATAATGAATCCTCGGGCGTACCGGTCCACCTCCTCGCGGATCGTCGACTTCTGTATCCGAAACTAGTCCTCGAACCAAGAATACCTCACGAACCCTGGCTGGGAGAGAGGTGACCGAGCGCCAAGCAAGAAGATCTGGGCAGCGTCCCACTCACCCATGTCGGTGTCGAAGGGAATCAGATCACCCCCTACTCCAATGCCAGTGAGCATGGAGAAGTTGAAGGGAGTCATCGTCATCTCCCCCGCTGTGCAAAGGTGGAAGGAATCGGTGGTGTCCCACTGCCTCTCCACCAGCGTGCCAAGAAGGCGCCTACTCACAGTAAGGCGCGAGAGTCCCATGCAGAAAATGTTGAAGCCGGCCTCGTCAACAATCTAGCGAACCTCGTCGGGCAGCTCCATGTACCAACCTCGGGCAATGGTGTTCCCATATCCCTGGAAGGCATGGGAATCTCCCTGTGTTTAAGACAAACAGATGCGAATCAGTGTCAGAAATACAGTGTTTGAATATGTTCAAAATTGATAAAAATGCAGTGTGTGTGCATGTGTTCGAGTTTACATAGATATCGTGTATGATTGTGCTCAGGGTGAACTAAGCATGTGATGTATCAGTTTGTTTGGGTTATTCAGTTAAAGAACAAAATTGGCTATTCAAGATATCTGATTTACATTACAGAAAATAAAAAAGGGGAAGAGTATACCTCAGTAGCGCCATAAGAAAGGTGCGACTCTGGCTCACGTAGCAGGAGCTCCAATGGCGCACCTCGCGCGTAGCTCCTGAACTGGCGAATGCTATCGGGAGGCAGTATGTGTATCGCAGGCCGGTATGTCGCCGGGTCGAACGGTCAAACACTGAGCGACAAGAGCTCGACCTCAGGATCTGTATCCATCTCTGGGGGAGTCCCACCCATGAAATATCACCCGTCATCTCAAGAAGAGTGCAAAAATGGTCGAGGGTATGAAAAGTGGGCAAGAATGCTGAAAGTCAACCAAAAGTCAATCCCGAGGGGTGAAAAATAAGAGAAAAAGTCAAAATATGGCAGAAAGCACGAAAACCAAGGCTAACTCGGGGGAAACAAACCCCAAGTGGTGGAAATCAAGAAAGGAACACTGAAATCGCATTTCGTTCGGTTCAAAGTGTTTGAAACGAGTGGGTTTCGCGAATCAGAAGTTACGGGAGGCTTGAAAATGGGAGAAAAACACGGATTGAAGGGAGGAAAATGACCTAGAGAGATAGGGAAATGATTTTTGAATAAGTGGAAGTGAGGAAATAGGGTTTGGAACCCTATATTTAAAGACCCGAAGCAAATGGACAAAATTGCCCCGAATCTGCCACTTTTGGCCGATCGGCCAAATTGTTAGCCGATCGGCTAAATTGTTGGCCGATAAGCTCTTTTGATGGCCAATGGATGGCCGATGGCTTCCCCTTGTGGGCGATGCACCTCCAATGCCCTTGTTTAGGTCAATTCTATTGATTTGGTACCCTTATTTTTCAAGAAAGTGCAAGAAAATACACTTTTGAAGCTTAAGCAGCCTTCGTGGTGGCCCCAAACCGTGTCTTCCGTGTGCGGCACTCGATACGCGCGAAGTGTATCTTTTTTCATATCCTTTTGTATATTGCGAGATTCAAAAATTGCTTTGAATATGTTGCATTACAATGTTTTGTCATGTTTGTAATAAGCGCGCTTGTTATACGTCTTTTCACTCTTGCATTAAGCATGTCTCGTCTCGTTTTGAAGTTGCATCTCAACATCGCGAATAACTTGTCTTTACCATGCTTACGTTGAATATGTGTCTCTCTTTGTTGTCGTATTGTTATGCACACACTATATGCGTTGTCGTGCACGTTTCGTCACATTGTTATGCATTTCCTTGCATTGTTATATACATTGCTTGCGTTGTCGCGCATGCTTTACTTACATGTGTTTATGCATTTTCTCGCATTGTTATACACATTGCTTGCGTTGTCGCGCATGCTTTACTTACATGTGTTTATGCTTTTCCTCGCATTGTTATACACATTGCTTGCGTTGTCGTGCATGCTTTACTTACATGTGTTTATGCTTTTCCTAGCATTGTTATGCACATTGCTTGCGTTGTCGCGCATACTTTACTTAGATGTGTTTATGCACCCCATGGCTTGCGTTGTTGCGCATGCCTCTCTCCCATTGTTATACACATTGCCTGTGTTGTCGCGTATGCTTTACTTACATGTGTTTATGCTTTTCCTTGCATTGTTATGCACATTACTTGCGTTGTCGCGCATGCCTCTCTCGCAATGTTATGCACATTGCTTGCGTTGTCGCGCATGCTTTACTTACATGTGTTTATGCTTTTCCTCGCATTGTTATACACATTGCTTGCGTTGTCGCGCATGCTTTACTTACATGTGTTTATGGTTTTCCTCACATTGTTACGCATATTGCTTGCGTTGTCGCGCATGCTTTACTTAGATGTGTTTATGCACCGCATGGCTTGCGTTGTCGCGCATGCCTCTCTCCCATTGTTATACACATTGCCTGCATTGTCGCGCATGCTTTACTTACATGTGTTTATGTTTTTCCTTGCATTGTTATGCACATTGCACATTGCTTGCGTTGTCGCGCATGCTTTACTTAGATGTGTTTATGCACCGCATGGCTTGCGTTGTCACGCATGCCTCTCTCCCATTGTTATACACATTGCCTGCGTTGTCGCGCATGCTTTACTTACATGTGTTTATGCTTTTCCTTGCATTGTTATGCACATTACTTGCGTTGTCGCGCATGCTTTACTTACATGTGTTTATGCACCCCATGGCTTGCGTTGTCGCGCATGCCTCTCTCGCATTGTTATACACATTGCTTGCCTTGTCGCGCATGCTTTACTTACATGTGTTTATGCTTTCCTTGCATTGTTATGCACATTGCTTGCGTTGCTGCGCATGCTTTACTTACATGGGTTTATGCACCCCATGGCTTGCATTGTCGCACATGCCTCTCTCGCATTGTTATACACATTGCTTGCGTTGTCGTGCATGCTTTACTTACATGTGTTTATGCACCCGTTCTCGCATTGTTATGCACATTGCTTGCATTGTCGCGCATGCTTTACTTACATGTGTTTATGCACGTTCTCACATTGTTATGCACATTGCTTGCGTTGTCGCGCATGCTTTACTTACATGTGTTTATGCACTCCATGGCTCGCATTGTCGCAGATGCCTTTCTTGCATTATTATGCACCTTTTTATCCACGTTGTCACGCACACTTATGTTGCATTGTTATGCATCCCCTTACTTGCGTTGTCACACATGTTTTATTTGCATTATCATGCTTGTTTCAGGTGCATTGTTATGCACCCCTCGCTTGCGTTGTCGTGCATGTTTTACTTGCATTGCTATGCACCTTCTCACTCGCATTGTATATGCATGTGTTTATCTCATATTGAACTGATTTCTTGATCTAACGGGCTCTCTTTTACTTGCTATGTGCTTTTAGAGTGTATCTCTACAGGAACGCACATATCAATTTTCAAGTTTAAGTACCAGACTTGAGGGCATCAGTATCAGTATTTTGGGGAATCATTTATATCTGCGTGTATCAGACTCAGATTTGGGGCAGTGATTTTGGGAACAGTGATCAGTGGTTGAGAACAGCTCGTTCAGCTTGTGTTTGCCAACTGTGTGTTGTCTTTATTTAAGCTGTTATGCTGTTGTAGACACCCCATTTTTGACCGTCCTCAAGACTTGGACGTCACCGTTTGAACACTCGGTGATCATCCATGTTTGTGTTCGTTTGGAGTTCCCGGAGGTCTCGGCTACGCGCCTTGCCTCAGGATCTCCGAACTCGACCGTTTAGTGTCTGGTTTTGCACCAAACACTTGCATTTTGCCTTGGAGGGGCAGGGAATGCCTTGTGAGGTATCCCCACACATCATCGGCAGTAGCTAGAGGCCACCGGCCGGTTTTTGCTGCCACCGGCAATGTATATTGCCGGTCGGCACTTTTTAGTGCCGGTCGGCACTCAATTTTTGCCAAAATGGCATTTTTGGCCGGCCGACTACTGTGCATCTGTTTTTGCAAATATTTTAAAACAGCTGTCTTGCTTTTGCTCCCCTCCATACACGTGTGTATGGAGGGATCTCCCTCTTATGAAGCTTGTCTTGTAAGCTTTACAAGACAAGAAGGCTCCATAAGAGAGGGTCTTCTCTCTTAGCTTAGGAGAGACACTTGAAACACTTGAGAGATATTTAGACAGCCATTTTTAGGGTTTTGAGTTCTAGGGTTAGAATCCATGCACCTTCTATCTCTATATCTCCCTCTTGTGTGTGTTTCAGTGTGTTTAGTCCATACTATTGCACAAAAACACCTAGTGTTTCACCTTCACTTAGCTACTGAGGTTCTAAGGGACTGATTTTGGTGATTTGGTGTTGGATTCAAGCCAAGGAGGGCCATTGGAGCATCACTTGTAAAGGGGTCTTCAAGGGTGAGAATCTAGTCCCATTATTCCCAATTTTTGCATCTTGTTTTTACCTATCTTAAAATCGTTTTTGAGCTTAGTGTATAATACAAAAAAGTTCTGTTTTTAGACCCTCTTGATTGTTTATTAAGAGTGTTTTGTGGTTTGGAGGTGTTTGATCCCTCTTAGGCCTTGAAAGCCCCCATTTTGTGCTATTTTGAGTGAGTTTCGAGACTTTGGTGTTTGGGCCTCTTCACCACTGAAATCTTGAGGGATTTCAGTGGTGAAGATGGTGCCTTGAAGTCTCCAAAAGGGGAGGGCCACCCCCTCTCCTTGTTGTCCTTGAAATGGACCATTTTTGGCCTCTTGAGAGAGCATCATGTTAAAGTGTGTATTGGCCATGTCTTGGTTGCTTTCCATGCTTAATATGTTGTAATATACCTCTGTTTATTGTTGGTTTTGGTACACCATGCATGCTTAGCATACCTACCTTGTAATGCCATGTTTATGCCTTAATGTGCCTTAGGTTGTTAGCCTTTGTTCAAGCATGTTTTAGGCTTGGTCTTGTGAAGCTTTTGTGCATATTTTGCCATGTTTTAGGTCTGTCCATAGTCGTTTGGGTCGGATTTGGCATGCTTAGTATAGCTCCTTTGTATTCGGGCTTGTTGGCCTCAAGTATGTGGATGCGAAGTATGCGTTGCTTGCATCATTTAGGTGGTTTGGAACCACCCTACATGTTATTTCAGTCCTTTTAGCATGCCTAAATGTTTTCATTTTGTGGCCCTTTTGTTGCTTCAAGAGTTGATGCTCCATGCTTCATATTTATGCCATGATGTATACCTCTAGGATTAGGTTACTTGGATGTCATCTAAGTGATTCTTGAGGCTTGTTTTTGCATGATTTAGGACTGTTTTCGTTCAATTTGGTCATTTGCTTCATGAGTCATATGATCATACTCTAGGTCCTTGGGCCTCGTTGCATGTATAGCTTGCATGAGTAGGTTAATTTGGCACCATTTCCTACATGTTTTCAAGGCTTATAGTGCATGCTAATTAGTCCATGATTGCCCCCTTTTAAGTGTGCTTGAGGGTTGTCTAATTTGTGCCTAAGTGTTGGCCTTTCAACATGTGTATGTGTGCATGTGTATTTGGTCCCTCATTATAGCATTTTGGCCCTTGTTTTAGGCCTTATTAGAGCTGCCTAAACCATGCTTAAGACCATCTTTTCATTAGTTGGCATTGCCTCATGTTTGCTTGTATGCTTGCATAAGTGCCTTGCCATGCCATGTTGCATCCTTAGCTCGCATGCCTAGGTTGCATTGCATCTTGCATGCATGCCTTGTTCCTTGACTTGGTGATAGGAATTGGGCCTTAGTTTGTTTGATTGATTTGCATTTCATTTGACATGAAAATTGCATACTCGATTCTTTGGGCCATCATGCATGGAAATGCGTGATTGGTGGTCCGAGAATCGAGACACATGCCCCTTTGAGTCATTACTATGATAAGGGACACGATTGTTGCATCTATGCCTTGAATTGTGCTGCCATGCTTTGCCTTGCCCTCTGTTGCTGTGAGTTGCAGGTTCTGCAGGCTTTCTTTGCCGACCGGCAGTATATATTGCCGACCGGCATTAAATCACCAGCCGATAGCTTTACTTTGTGCCAGTGACCATACCACACTGCCGGTGGAAATTCCATTCAGCCGGTGGCACTCCCCAATGTCTAGAGAAGCAGTCCTGAGGTTTTGGCAGCCTCCAGGGGAGTAAAAGAAGGAAAACAGAGGCAGCCCATGCATGGCGGTGCATTTCTGAGCAGGACCGAGCGTGTATTGCATCTGGCTCTCCTCCCGAGGCGGTTTACTATTTTCCTAGCTTTAGTTAATTTGCTTAGTTGATTAGGCAATTTGTAATATTTAATTAGCTTGCGTAGTTAATTAATTTGTATTATTTATTTGGTCCCTCCGAGTGAGGGCAAATCTGTAATAAGTGTGTGTGAGTGGTGTGTATGTCTTCCAATCCCCACTTCTTCCTTCCTTTTTACTTACCTGCTTTGTTGGTTAGTATTAGGGCACGTTTAACTTAGCATACCTTATGCTATGCATGCGTGCATTCATGCATTTGTGTTGCATGCATTAGACTCGGTACATCATGCTAACTGCATTTGTACTTCAATTCAAAAATTGAATATGTGATAGTTGATCGCATTTCATATGCCATGCTTAGGTTAGCCGAGCCTATCTAATCGCATCCTGTATGTGTTGCATTAGGCAATTTAACATGAACTAGGACACGCATGTTTGCTAACTAGATTCTTGTTTTGGCACGGAATACTATGTAAGTATTTGTGTTTTAGCATCTCGCATGCGTGTGAATGTTAACATGACAGTATGTTTGCCATGCGGCTAAATGCTTATGTGAGATAAATTATTTGAATGCCTGTGGGTGAAGGTTGGATTTTTTGAGTTGGAAAAACTCATTGAAATCCGTGTTTTAGCCTACTTGCGAGTAGCAAATTCCAAAGCGCTTTTCAAAACAAACGGATATGCAATGCTTATTTCGAAATTAGGCAATCTAGTCTATACTTGTTTGCTGCGCGCATAACAAAGTAATTCTAGGCTAATAACTCGAATAAGAACACATAACGTTTTCAAAAACGGATATCATGGTTAGTAGAGGCCGGTCTTCGGACCGGGCGAAAGGGCGTGCTCATAGCTGACCTTCCCCGATCGTACCCAAGCTCCCGAGCCGAGACAACTCCGGTGATGACGGACATGTGGCCTTCGGCACCGAGTTAGGGTTTCCTAAATTCTCCCATTTTTAAAATATTTAGGTGGCGACTCTGTATCTGGCAAAGCAGTCCATGTTTGGCACTACTTTTCACAAATCTGTTTCTCAAAACGATTTGCCAGATTTGGACTCTTTGGTTCAGATTAAGAACCGTGACACAAATCGAGTCCGAACTGTAGCATGAGGCCCCCCCCTTCGCGGGCGCGTCTACAGTCGTGCTTTCTTGCGCAACCCTTCTCCACTCGCATTTGGCATGCGTTTGGGCGTATGTCTCTCCTCTCGCGTTTGACACGCGTTTGGATGACTGTGCTTTCTTGCACAGTCCTTTTCTCTCCTGCGTGTGATACGCTGAGACTCCGGGTGTCCTCGGTAGTCGCTTTTAATCTTCTCCGCGGGAGACGCAGTGAGAATTGCATAATTTTCTTACATCATTTCTGTTGGAATGTGTAGGACTAGTCTTTCTTATTCGCTTGCTTAAACAGTTGTATTTATTTTGTATAAATGCTTCATTACAGCTCTCTTTGCATGATCATAAGTTATGTTCGGCATTGTGCATGTCATTTGCATCTTGCCCCTACCTGCGGGCGCATATCTTTGTTATCTTGTATGTTTGTCTAAGTCTTCGGCCTTGTCGAAAATGGGCCGTCTCTGGGCTTTGACATTCAAAGAGGGGCAACTGTAGACACCCCATTTTTGACCGTCCTCAAGACTTGGACGTCATCGTTTGACCACTCGATGATCATCCATGCTCGTGTTCGTTTTGAGTTCTCGAAGGTCTCGATTGCGCGCCTTGCCTTAGGATCTCTCAACTTGTTTGTTTTGTGCTTGGTTATGGACCAAGGACTTGTGGTTTTTGCTTCTGAGGGAAGAGGGTGGCTTGTTGGCCATCCCTACAACCCATTGGCTAAGGCCTTGTGCCATCGGCCTTGTTTTCTTGCCATCGGCCATAAGTGGTGGCCGATCGACACTCTTTTTGGTCGATCGGCCATATTTCTTGGCCATGACCTTTCCACCTACTTTTGCAGATATTTTTGTGCCAGCTGTGACAGCTGGTAAGCACAGATCTCATCCTCCATACACGTGTATGGAGGGATTGAATCAAGACTCAAGCTTAACAAGCTTGAGAATTGAATTTCTATGAGAAGGCAGACCCCTCTCCCTTTCCAGAGGTTCTGAAAAGTTGATATACAAAACATATATCACTCTCTCTCTCTCTCTATATATATATTTTACCTCTCTCCATATTTACCCTAGTTTGTGCTCAAAAGTGTATTTTCTTCATACTTTTGCACTAAAGCACCTACTAGAACACCATCCTTTTGTTGTTGAGGTACTTAGGAGCTGGTGTTAGTGTTGTTGGACTGGTTTTGGTCAGAAAAGAGTGCTAGAGTTGTGTTCTTGAAGGTGTTCTTCAAGGGTGAGTCAACTAGCCTTTAAACCCTTGTTTTGGTTTAAGCTTTTGGACCTATTTGCATGCTGATTTAAGCTTAACTTTCTATTGTAAAAAGTTCTAATTTTTCATGCTTGTAATGTTTGTTTAAGGTCACTTTTGTGTTGGGGGTTGTCTACCCCCTCTTAGGCCTTGTTTGGTCATGTTCTAGTGCCTTCCTTTTAAGCTATTGGGACCACCTTGTTTTGGCCTTCTCGCCACTGAAATCTAGAGGATTTTCAGCGATGGAAATGGTGTTTTGAGGTCCCAAATAGGAGAGGGTCATGCCCTCTCCTTATGTCTCATACGCTTGTATTGATGGCTTATAAAAGTAATATGTTTGTTAAGCTTGTTTTGGCTCCATCTTAGCATGTATTAGACCTTATTTCAGTATGATATACCTCTGTCTATGGTTGGTTTGATAGCCTCTTGCATGCACCATGTACTTATAGTGCAATCCTCTCTATTGCCTTAACATGCACCTTGTGTTTGGGTCATCATTCTGGCATGTTTTGGCTCAACTCAAAGAATCTTTCCCTCATGTTTTACCATGCTTGAGTTCTATTTGATGTTGTTTTAGTCATGCATGCATTGCTTTGTATAGCCATAGTGCATTCTAGCTTGTTAGCTTTGAGTGTCCAAGTCACTAGCATGCATTGCTTAGACCATTTTCATGATTTGGCATCATTTCATATGTGATTTCAGTCCGTATAGTGTGGTCATGCACTTACATTTGTCACCTTTTCCATGCATTGGGAGGTTTGTGTTTTAAGCCTTGAACATGAGCCATTATGCATGTTTTATTGCTTAAGCTTTTGGGATGCCATCTCAGTGGATTTTTCGGCTTATTTTGACATGCCCTAACTCTGATTTTTATTGGTTAATTCATGCCATGCTTGGTCTTGGTAGGTGTAGTGTAACCCTCTTTATTGGTCTTGCATGCATCATGCCTTACGCCTTTCATGTTGGCTTATTTTAGCTTTGGCCCATGCATGTTTTAGACTCATTTTGGCATTATCTAGGACTATTTTGGTTGTCCTTGGCCCTTTGGGGTTTGATTCATGTGGCTTTGGTACAAGTTCCTATGCCAGTTTCAAGCTTTGAGCTTTCTTGCATGCCATACTTGTCTTGCTTGGTTGATTTGGCATCATTCCATACTTAATTTCAGAGCTTATAGTGTTGCTACACTTCCACTTTTGTCACCCTTTGAATGCCTCTAAGGGTTGTGTTCTTGTTGCCTAGCTTGTGGACCAATATGTGTGCATGCATGTTTTGCTTTTTGGTGACTTAGTTTTGGTGTTTTGGCCACTGATTTGGGCATGATTGAGATCTGTCCGTTTTAGTTTAAGTCCATTTTGCATGTTGTTGCATGCTTGTCGCATTGCATATTGTTGCATTGCTTGGTACATTGCATGTTGTTGCATGCTAGTTGCATTACATAACATTGTTGCATACTTGTTGCATGCCGTGTTGTTTACATGTTTAGGTTGTATTGCATTGTTTGCATGCCATTAGCTTTGTTAAGTTGTGAATGCATTGCATTGTGTTTGGTTTGGGTGTTAAGCCAAGCACGAGGAACGAGGGACGTTTCATACTTGAAGTGATGAAATGTGCCTCAATTCTCGGTCGCCGACCCTCTTGATCATGCATGATAGAGGTTAAGGCATTTATGTGTTTTTGTGCATTTCATCCATATTGATTTGTGCAACTCGGCATCTTTGGCCATCATGCATCGAAATGCGTGATTGAAAGCTCGAGAGTCGAGCACTACACTCCTTTGAGCTTCAAACATGATAAGGAGTGTGGTTGTACAAACATTTTCTTGCAAATGTATTGCTATGCCTCTGTTTGTGCTCTGCTGCAGCAAAAGGAGGAGTTTGCAGGAACAGATGGCCGATCGGCTATCTAGTGTGCCGATCGGCTACAAATATTGGGCCGATAGTCTCAAAATTGGTCGATGACCATTATCCATTGGCCGATGGCCACCCCTCTTGGCCGATGGCCTCTCAGAATGTCCATGAGGTAGGTCAGAAGCATCACAGAAGTTGGCATAATTTTCAGAGGTGCAGAACAGTGCAAACAGAGGCAACATGAGACATGGCAACGGATTTCCAAGCGAAGTCGATCGAGCATGCATATGCCCCTCTTCTCAAGGCCATTTTAACTGCTTTGTATAGTTAGTTAATTTGTAATTAATTAGTTAATGTGTTAGCTAATTTAATTCATCGTTGTAAATTCTTAATTAGCTTAGCTTAGCTAATATTCAATTTGATTATGTAATAATTAGTCTAATTAGATTATTAGATTAGTTAGAATAGCTTAGCGTAGCTAGCTTGTATTATTCATTCGGACCTTCCGCCGAGAGGGCAAATTTTGTAATAAGTATGCGTGAGTGTATGAATGTCTTCCAACCCCACGTCTTTCTCCCTTTTACTTAACCGCTTACGATGGTTAGTTCTAGGTCATGTTTTGATTAGCATCTTTATGCTTGCATGTTTGCATTCATTCATCTATCTTGCATGCACCGGGCTCGGCGCATCATACAAACTGCATTGTATTTCAATACATTTACTTGAATACGTGTTCAACAGCATGTTATCAAGTTGCATTTCATATGTCATCTTAGAATAGCCGAGTCTATTTTAGTAGCATTTTTGCATGTGTTGCATTAGGCATCTTGTCATAGCTAGGATCATGCATTGATTACTAACTAGTTGTTGTTTTGGCTCGGAGTACACTGTAAGTGTTTATGCTTTAGCATCCCTGCATGTGTTATTGATTGCCATGACAGCATGCTTGCCATGAGGCTATTTGCTTAAATGATAGAACTGCCTGAATGCCTGTGGATGAAGGTTGGATTGCTTGAATTGGAACAATTCATTGAAATGCGAGTTTTAAGCCCACTTGAGAGTGGCAAAATCATGTTTTCTAAGCCCACTTAAGGGTGGCAAATCCATGTCTTACCCTACTTGTGAGTAGCACCTTCAAACCATTTTCAAACAAACAAACGTGAGATGTTTTGTTCCAATTTAGACGATCTGGTCTATACTTGTATGTTGTGCGCATCACGTAGTAAGCTAGCTAATAAACCGGAATAAGAACATATGTGTTTTCAAAAACAAAATATCATGCTTAGTAAAGGCCAATCTTTTTGATCGGGCGAGCGGGGGTGCTCATTGCATGACCTTCCCCTCTCATACCCAAGTTCCCGAGCCGAGGCAACTTTGGTGATGACGGACACGTGGCCTTAGGCACGAGTCAGGGTTTCCTAAATTTCCCAAAACAAAAACATTTAGGTGGCGACTCTGTATCTGGCAAAGCAGTCCATGTTTGGCACTTTTTTATTAAAAATCAGTTTTTCAAAATGATTTGCCGGATTTGGACACTTTGGTGATTTATCAATCTTGCATTGCACTTTGCGAGATTAGATTCAGAACCGTGACATTGAGTCTGAATTGTAGTAGCTAATGAACAAAACGGATTTTGCGCCATTCGCACGCAGAGCCGAGACGTTCGAGCACGTCTACGACCAGTATGGTGATCAAGTCCATTGTGCCAACAGCTGGAACAACTGTCAAGAAAATATCTGCGAAAAAGGTCACTGGTGGCTGGCAGGCCACACCATTGGCCGTCAAGGCACAAGGGTGGCCGACAGCCTCAAACAGTGGCTGGCTGGCCACCAGGGGTTATAGGCTTGAAGCACTAAAGTTTTGGGTATGAAACACCAAGGTTTTGGTCCAAAACAAGGCATTAAACAGACACGGTTTAGGGCTCAAAAACAGGGCAGTCCGCCGAGAACCTCGAGCACTTAAAACGAACTCATGCAATCACAATCATCGTGTGCACAAACGATGACGTCCAAGTCTTGAGGACGATAAAAAATAGGGTGTCTGTAGTTGCCCTCTTTGACAGAACTCGGAAGTCACGAAATGACGGGAGTGAATGTTAAAGCCCAAAGACGACCCATTTTTGACAAGGCTAAAGAGTTGGACAAACAAACCAGTCAAAAACAAATGGTTGCGCTCACAGGCTGCCTACGTATCCCTTTGCAAGGAATCAAACCAGCGTAGTTTTGGGGTAAGATGCAAGTGATATGCATGATGCAAGAACATAACTTATGATCATGCAATGAGGCTGTAATGAAACCTTTAAATGCAAATGCAAATGCAATGCAATGAAAATGCCACATTCAAACAAACCAAAACAATGTATAACAATCTCAAAGAAGTAAGAAAATAAACACGCCACACGTGGGAATCACGAGCCAAACCACACTTCATGTAGAAAGGACGTAAGAAAATTATGCAAGCTTAACTACGCAACGCGTAGGAAAAGCAAAGAGTGACATAACTATTGGGTGCACCTGAGGTCTCAATCGAGATTCTAACGCGTCACATGCAGAAGAAGGAGGAAGACAGTGTGAACACCGGGCGCACCCGAATGTTTTTAACCGATAGGGAATCCTAACGCGTTGCACACGAGAGGAGGAGGAATGGTGTGAACACCGGGCACACCCGAGTGTTTTTAATCGAAGGGTGGTGTGAACATTGGGCGTACCCGAGTGTTTTTAACCGAAAGTGGTGTGAACACCGAGACGCACCCGAATGTTTTGAACCGAAGGGTGGTGTGAACATCGGGCGTACCTGAGTGTTTTTAACCGAAGGGTAGTGTGAACACTGGGTGTACCCGAGTGTTTTTAACCGAAGGGTGGTGTGAACACTGGGCGTACCCGAATGTTTTTAACCAAAGGGTGGTGTGAACATTGGGCGTACCCGAATGTTTTTAATCGAAGGGGTGGTGTGAATACCGAGTGCACCCCAATGTTTTTAACCAAAGGGTGGTGTGAACACCGGGCGTACTCGAGTGTTTTTAACCAAAGAAGGTGGTGTGAACAGCGGGCATACCCGAATGTTTTTAACTGAAGGGTGGTGTGACTACTAGGACGCACCCGAATGTTTTTAACCGAAGGGTGGTGTGAACACTGGGCGTGCCTGAGTGTTTTTAACCGAAGGAGGTGTGAACAGCGGGATGCACCCAAATGTTTTTAACCGAAGAGGGTTGGTGTGAACACCGGGACACACCCGAATGTTTTTAACCAAAGGGGGTTGGTGTGAACATTGGGACGCACCTGAATGTTTTTAACTGAAGGGTGGTGTGAACACCAGGCGTATCCGAATGTTTTTAACCGAAGAGGGTTGTGAACACCGGGACGCACGTGAATGTTTTTAATCGATGGGTGGTGTGAATACCAGGCGTACCCAAGTGTTTTTAACCAAAGCAATCCTAACGCGTCTCACACGAAAGGAGGAAGAGATGAAAGGATGCGATCCGAAAGGTACGAATGATTTAACCTGGAACTCCTCTGAATGAACCGTACATACAATATCGTGCATGTGAAGGAAAGAGACTTAACAAACACAATACAATATGAATGCATGTTCTATGCGAGACAAACAACCGAGATACAATGTTAATGGCATGTTCTATGCAAGAAACAAAAGCATAAGCATATTCTATGCATGATTGAAAAGCAAATGCAAGACGCGCATACAATTCCCGTGAGATGCACATTTTACAACAACATATGTGAAATGCATATTCTATGCCACAAAGTGAAGTGCACGTTCCATGTAACAACGAAAAAGAAATGCACATTCTATGCAAGATAACAAAGCATGATTTGACGAAAACAAACTCAAAGGAAACTTCCGATTCGCCTCTCGAAAGAATTGCAATGTATTTAAAGGACACACCTCGTCCACGTTGACAAGCGATGAACATCGTGCATCGAAAACACAGTTTCAAGCGGAAACATTCTGAACCAAACCCTGAACAAACCCTTCAATTCTTAAACACCAAAGACACAAAGCAACATTAGGACTCCAAGGGATACCTCAAAACACTTGCCGGCCACTGGTGGTCATTGCTGGCCACAAATGGTGATCGACTGTGGCAGATTCGGGGCAAATTTGTCATTTTGCCTCGGGCCTTTAAGTATAGGGCATAGAGTTTCATTTCCTCATTACCCCATGCCCGAAATTTCTCCTCCTCTCTCTCTAGGTGCTCCTTCTCTCAAGATCCGCGCTTTTCACGCGTTTTCCAATGCCCCACGCGAAGTTTATTTGCTAAACCTTCTTTGTTTACTCAGTTTTGAACAGATTGAAATTTGATTTCGGTGCTTTTTCTTGGAGTTTCACCTTATGGGGCTTATTCCCCTCGAGTTTCTCTTGGGTTTCGTACCTTTTTCCGAGCTTTGACTTTTTTCTCCACTTTCTCTCTCCTAGGGTTGACTTTTCCTAAGTTTGCCATTTTTCTTCCATTTTTGACCACTTTCTCATCTTCTTTCCAGATGGCAGACGACACACCTCATGACGGGGCTTCCCAGAAGATCCCATCCTAGTTTTCTCTAGAGATGGAGGCGGAGCCTGAGCCAGTGCTACTACCACTCGGGATTCGACCCTTTGATCTGACGACATATCATCCTCAGACGCATGTGCTACCCCCTGGGGGTATCAGGCACTTCAGAGCATTTGCGTGATGTGCACCAGAGGACCTCTTGCCACGGGAGCCAGACTCCTATTTGTCTTACGACACCACCGAGGTATACACTGTATTCTCATGTTTTCTTCACTGTACATTGCATTTCTAGCTTTGACTGTGTTCCTTGCTTCAACTGTAATGTTTACACTGCATTTCTTGCCTCTTACTGCATTTCATGCCCTAATCACACTCTTGCATTGTATTTCTTACACTGCCTTTTCATCTGTCTGTTCTTATGTTATTGTATATCCCTGTTTTGATCACAAGAGGACTCTTGTGCTATCAGGGGCTATGGAGCCACGTCCGCGAGGGACTGGTATATGGAGCTTTCTTCCGGTGTCTGCTACATCATCGACGAGGCTGGCTTCGACTTATTCTGTATGGGGTTGTTGCGCCATATCACGAGTCACCCACTTCTTGGTGCATTAGTGGAGCAGTGGTGGGATACCACCAACTCCTTCCACTTCTCTGCTATTGGGGAGATGACGATGACTCCCTATGACTTCACCAAGCTCACAGGTGTAGAAGTAGGAGGTCATCAGATCCCTTACGATATGGACATGGGCGAATGGGAGGCCGCTTGGCTACACCTGCTAGGAGTACGCCCACTTTTCTTCCGACTAGGGATGGTACGAGATAGCTGGTTCATCGAGCATTTTTGAAGGAGAGAGCCAGAGATCCCAGAGGAGACCAAGCATTACACCCGAGGCTCTTTGATGTTCCTGCTCGACACCACCTTGTTTGCGAACAGGTGGAACACTTGTAGGGTTATATCTCTTGAGCGCTCTGGTGGACTTATCTCAGGTTCGGCTTTATGATTGGGGCGGTGCTTGCCTAGCCACATTGTATGGCTATATGACCTCGACATCCCGCAGGAGGGGAGAATGAGTTGGAGGCTATTGGCGAGCTTGGGAGGTACGCTTTACATTTCTATTTTACATTTTCTACTCGCCATTTCTGTGGTTTCTGCTTTGCACTTTCTGTATACTACACACTGCATTGTTTACACCTATATACTGCTCTCTCTGCATTGCACATTCTGCATCCTCTATATCTGTACTTTCTGTACACTTGACATTCTACTTTCTGCATTTGTATTTTCTGTATGTTGTACACATTCTGCTATTTCCTGCACTTTGTATCTGTATTTTCTTTACATTCTATGCACATTCTGCTTTCTACATCCTGTGTTTGTACTTTCTGTACACTGTATACTTACTGTTGCCTGTTCCTTGTAGCTATGGGTATACGCATATTTCCCAACCCTTGCCCCAAAGCCAAAGGTAGAGATGCCCCCTGTTGTGCCATACTCTCACTGGTATGACGAGAGACGCCTGCGGAGGACCCGAGAGACTTTCACATTCTTCCATCGGTACTTCGACACAGTGACTGCCGCGGAGGTAACTCAAAACTCAAAGTTATTTTTACTTTATCAACAATTGACGATGACCAATCATCTGTATAACCCCTGTTTGCAGATCGCATGGCAGCCTTGGGCGATGATGTCGGATGGAGTCTGGGATCAGTATGTCAGAGCTCGAGGGGCTTCCCATTTTCAGTTTCTACTCGAGGGTTTGGTTTGCCGAGCCTAGTTTCTAGGCGAGCGATTTGTGCGCCAGACCTTAGGTTTGCCTGAGTCGGTAGTTCCCATGCTGTCTCTGGCATCTGTGAGGGCCACGGAGAGTCTCTCTTCCCAGGAGATGATTCAATTCACCGAGGGCCTGGATGCCAACTACTTCCTCAGGGAGGGGGGTTATGCAGTATTCATCCAGACGCACCATATGCCTCCCTTGATGGGTGCTCGTACAGACAGAGCAGCAGGTGCCCCTACAGCAGGTAGAACTCAAGCAACGAGGGCCAGGACTGAAGGGGTTCCTCCCACGGGACAGGCTACTGGTTGGCCAGAGATCCCTACCATGCTGACATGCTGGAGGCCGGCCGGGACGTCCTATCAGATTCCGATCAAGCTAGCAGAGGCCGGACATAGATACGTCAGAGCTCACGATGCACCTCCAGTATGTACCACATCTTTTCCAGTTTTCTATTTTCTTTCTGATATTCGTTCCTTCCGGATATTGACCATTCCCAACACATCCACTGAGGGATTGCTCAAGCTAGTAGCCTCATTCGTGAGGATGATTATGAGGAGGGAGGCACTGTTCAGTCTCCATGTCATTCAAGTATTCTTCCCCTATTCTTTGCCCATATTTCAGTATTCTCCACACTGTTGGGCACATCATTCTTACCGCAGCACTACATTGATACTCATATCATAGCATGCATTTTGCCCTTTGTCATATCACATTGATATACCGCACATGACACACTGTACTGTACTTGCACTGTATCTGGCTCATTGCATTCTTCCATTTTCATCGTATTGCATCTGCAACTATACTTTGTATCTGATGCGTCAATACTGTATCTTTTTAGGTTCCAGCCATACTTAGAGCACCAACGGCAGCAGCTGTGCCTACACCATCACCACTTCCTCGAGCAGCAGAGGGGAGGGAGAGAACGACCCCAGCACGCAGCTGAGAGGAGCATTGTGGTTAAGGCCGAAGGAGCCCTTCGGAGCTAGTGTTAAGTGACGACGATGTTGAGATGAGTGGCTCCAAGGAGGCAGTGAGTCTACAGTTTGAGTCCTCTGAGAGTGGAGATAACGGTGGCCCGAGATCTGAGAGTGAAAATAGCGGTGGCTCGAGATCTGAAAGTAGAGGTGATACTGAGTCGGGCTCTAAGACAGAGAGCGGCGATGATTCCGGTTTTGGCTCAGCATCTGAGTCAGATAGTGGTGTTGATGGAGACAACTCTGAGTCCCTGCCCAGGAAGAGGACGAAGAGGGCCTCTCGAGCCTGAGATGGCTGGCATTGATTTTCATGTATTTTTGCATAGTTTCTTTTTGGCTAGTTATGTTAGCACATTGTACAGCTTCAGACAAGTTTTATTTGCTTTAAAAAACTTGTACTGCACTTTTGTAAAAACAACCATGATCGGAATGAAAACCAGCTTTTCTTTGAAAAAGTGTTGTATTTTGCATCATGAGCACCACTTAGCATGAAATGGAGATTGAATTTGATGTTGAAAACCGAATACTTGTATTGCCACAATAGTCTTAATCAGGTAACGAACCGACCAACAACTGAAATTCTAAACACAACATATAAGCAACAACTTGATAAGCAAAACAAAACAACTCGATAAACAACAAAACAACTCAACAAACAAAACAAAACAACTTGAATACAACTCAAGAAACTTGCTAAAACTAAAAGGACTCAAAACAAGACCTTAAAATGCATAAAGAATAGAACAAAACACATGTTTTTAGCATTCTCAGCACATAGGTGGACAGCAGGACAGATAAGACAACTGCCGGCCACTTAAAGAGCTTGCCGGCCAGATGCTGGCCATGGATAGAATGTGCCGGTCACCAACAGTGGCCTGCCGGCCACCAATGTGCAAAAACCTCCAGATTGTTGACAGTTGGCTTCCACTCACTGCCTTATCTTCTACAAAAGCTTCACCTTCTTCATTTCTTCTCCATAACTCATTTTGGCTGTTGTTTTTGCCACAAATGGAGCCATTTCTTGCCCAAAACCTCTTGAATTGGATTGTAACTTTAGATGGCTCGGAAAAGGTGAATTTTTGGGATTTTGGCAGAAATGTACTTTTCCCGCTGAGTTGTTCTCGGCTTTGTTTTCCGTTCTTTCATGCTGCGGCTAGGTGTTGGAACTCAATTACACATGTCTTTAGCTTCGGGGGACAAGAGATATGCTCGACAATCGAAGAATTTCAAGTGCTAATGGAGTCCCGGCGAGATGAGAAAATCTTGCCTCAGCCCCGTTTTGGTCACATCCAAGCTTTGGGACGGATGTGCGGGCTTACTCTACACTTGGCCCGATCCTTGGTTCACAATGGAGAGCTGGACATTCCCAGCCTGATCCATCGATTTTTCGAAGCTGGTGAACGAGGCGACCTTTTTTGTCTGGGTTTTCGACAACATGCCCTTTGTTTGTGCATATTAGTTCATTTCCTTCTTGCCCCCAGTTTCGGAGGGTCTAGCATCCGGCTAATTGAAGTGGCCCAAGGTTTGAAAGAGGGCAAGGATTGCATTGTCTTGGTGTTGGCCGAGACTTTGATGGGCTTAAACACCTTTGATTGGCGAGAGACCACCAAATTCGCGAGAAGTTCACTACTTCTTCAGGTAATGTTTCCCACCCATCTCATATGTGTTTCTTATATCTCTCGGCGCATTCATGCTCTGCTTTTTCTCAAAGCCTTTTTCTCATTTTTCTCTCAAGATACACCTCTCTATTCTTTAATCTTTCTTTTCTTTTCTTTCATCCCTCCCTAGATATGGTTTATGGACAAGTTGAAGGTAGTGGACTCTTGCCCTGCATACTTAGCTTGAGCATACTTTTTCCGCCAACAACTAGGGGATTTCCCGAATGAGGGATGGTGGTGCCATTGGATGTGCAACAGGTCTACTGCTAACATTTCTTGGCATTGCTCCTGGCTTAATCTGACCGAAATGAGCTACAACATGGCTCATCAACCTGGCATTCAGCTGATTGGCCTTATACACTGTGTATTATACTTTTCATTCCGGTTCAGGTGTAAGTTCGGACATGATCATACTTGCCCAGAAGAAGGGGTAGAGTACCCGGCTTCATTTCCCGTTTGAGGTTCGCATTTGGCTAGGTACCTCACTACTTGGAGGACGAGAGAACTTCTGGCCTTTGCCCCTAGTTTCAACTGCGCACTTTTTGATGAGTGCCTGACTTGGCTTGAAGATGAGGCATAATCCAGGCCCACTTTAGCGTCAGAAGCTTCCACAAGCACAAGTAGGGGACGCAGGAATACCTGGCTCATCTATGCCCCTAGTTTATTTGCTTTGATCTTACTTTTCAAGTTTTATGAATGCAATAAAAGGAACATTGATTTGTATTGAGAGTCAGAGAACTTTGTATTGAAATCAATGAAATTAAAGTTGTGAGCTCCGAAAGTTTTCCTTTTGGTCCAAAAATGGTCTAAGTTGTAAAAGGTAAAATCTGAGCAAAAATCAACTTTTATCAAAACTTTTCAAAACCATTTTCGATAAGGATCACAACTTGACATGCACGAAATCTATCCTTGAGATGTACAACCCCGAATCCAAAGATCACAAATTGCCCATTGTCTGAATAACACTGCGCAGCCTTGTAACCAGTTCTCAGAGAGGATCATAACCGAACATTCAGATAAAGAATAGACAAAGATAACCTAATCAACACATGGATAAGACAGTTGATTTGGAGGTGTTTACGGCCGAACTTCAGGATGAAGTTGCCTACGTATCCCGAAGATGGGAATCAGGCCTTACGTAGTTCGGTTCGGGTTCACTCGAGTATTAACGCTCTCCTTTTGCGCTCTAACTTTTGCCAAGGTCACCCTTTAGGATTTTCAACATTTCGAGCTCAGTTTTTCTTTATTGCCAATTTTTTTGTGCTATAACTTTTGCCTAGGTCGCCCTTCTGGGTTTTCGGCCTAGCGAGCCTCTTAGAGATAGTATTTCTTCAACTTGTCCATGTTGATCTGTTGGGAAAACTCTAGGTCATCCAGGTCCATGAGAATTATAGTTCCACCTGACTAGATAGTTTTGATGATGTAAGGACCAGTCTAATTGGGTCTGAACTTGCCCTTAGGGTCACGGATGGGAGCTTAGTTGTCTTTCAACACCAAATCCCCTTCCTTGAGATTCTGGGACTTAACATTCTTGTTAAATGCCCTGGCAATCCTACGTTGATAACCCTAAACATGGTATAGTACTTTCAGCCTTCTCTCATCGAACAACATCAGTTCTTCGAACCTGCTCTGCTGCCAATCTGCCTCTACTATCTGACACTCAGATATAACCCGCAGCGACAGAACTACTATTTTGATTGGCAAAACAACTTCCATCCTATAAATCAGAGAGTAAAGAGTTGCCCCAGTAGACGTCCGGATTGAAATTCTATATCCCCAGAGTGTAAATGGCAATTTGTCTGGCCAATCCCTGTAGGTTTCATCCATTTCCTGCAAAATATGCTTAATGTTCTTGTTGGCGGCCTCAACAGCTCCGTTGGTTTGTGGCTGATATGTGGACGACTTTTGAAAAGCCACGTTGTACTTCTCCAACAAGTCAATTACTTCTTTCTTGAAATGGGAGCCATTATCTGAGATGATCTCGTTTGGGACTCCATATCGGCAAATGATGTTGTTTCGAATGAACTTAGCCACATGTGTTGCTTTCAACACTGCATAAGATTGAGCTTCCACCCACTTTGTGAAGTAATCAATTGCCACCAGAATGTATTCATGCTCATTTGACCTTTTCGGTGTGACTGCACCGATGACGTCGATTTCCCAGACTGAGAAAGAACATGGTGAAGTCATGTTGTACAGCTTCGATGGCGGAGTATTCATGCGATTAGCATGAATTTGGCATTTGTCGCATCGTCGAACAATGCTGATACAATCCTCCTCTATGGTAGACCAGTAGTAACCTTGCTTGAGGATCTTCCGGGCTAACATTACTCCATTCATGTGCACTCTGCACTCTCCTCCATGGATGGCCTCCATGCATCGACACGTAACTTGTGCATTCCCAGATGACACCTCTTATATAGTTTACCTCCGCAAATGATAAATTGAACGGCCATCTGCCATATTCCCTCTTGTCTTTGGCATTTGTTCCTGGTGGATACCCCTCATTTTCCAAGAAGTTCCAGATATCATAAAACCAAGGGTTTTGATCTTGCGCTTCATCTATTGCGGTGATAGACTCGTAAGCCGGTGTATATCTCTGCTCAATGATGATCGGATGCATCCAGACTCCAAACGGGATGTCTATCATGGAAGATAAAGTTGATAAAGTGTCAACGAACCTGTTGTTCTCTCTTAGTAGATGGGCGAAGGTCAGCTTCTCAAACCTAGGAATCAAAACGTCCAGGGTTTGGTGATAAATCTTCATCTTTTATTCTTCAACCTTACAGTCTCCTTTTGCTTGAGACACAACTAGGTTCAAGTCCCCAATGACATCTAACCTTTTTGCCCTTAGTTCCAGGGTGGCCTCCAAACCAGCGATATACGTCTCGTATTCTGCTTCATTATTAGATACCTTGAATAGGAGTTTGAAGGCTAAGGGTATATGAGAATTGTTGGGTGTTATCAGCAACACCCCTATCC
Organism: Camellia sinensis; assembly: GCF_004153795.1. Classification (NCBI taxonomy): domain Eukaryota; kingdom Viridiplantae; phylum Streptophyta; class Magnoliopsida; order Ericales; family Theaceae; genus Camellia; species Camellia sinensis. Next base: position 174,089 of record NW_021030720.1, read on the forward strand.
TATAACCGTATTGATTAGACGCTCTGTCAAAGTACATTGTCCAAATCTCTTCCTCTACTTGCAGAATAGCTCCATCTGGGAACAGGTATTCTACCGCTTCATCCCTTTCTACTGGGTGATCTGCCAAGAACTCTACTACCGCTCTCCCTTTGACAGACTTGCGAGTAACATACTTCAAATCAAATTCAGAAAGGAGAAGCAACCAACGGGCTAGCCAACCCGTAAGCACTGGTTTCTCAAAGAGATATTTGATGGGATCTAATCTCGAAACCAGAATTACAGAGTGAGCTAACAAGTAATGCCTCAACTTCTTGGTAGCCCATACCAAGGCTAAGCAAGCTTTCTCTAACGGGGTGTAACGGGTCTCGTAATCCATCATTTTCTTCCTCAAGTAATAGATGGCTTTCTCCACCCTATCCTCATATTCCTAAGCAAGCATGCAACCCATCGTTGTGTCCGTTACTGACAGATATAGAATCAAAGGCTTCTCCGGCTCTAGCGGCGACAACACAGGTGGATTCTGAAGGTACCGCTTGATTTGCTCAAAAGCAAATTGGCATCGATCATCCCATCAGAATTTCTTTCCTTTCTTCAGGAGACCAAATAATGGTTCACAAGTCAAGGTCAATTTTGAAATAAACCGTCTTATGAATTGCACCTTACCCAGAAAGCCTCGCACCTCCTCTTCAGTCCTTGGTGGTGACATTTCTAGAATGGCCTTGATTTTGGAAGGATATACCTCGATGCTCCTCTGTGTGATCAAGAAACCTAACATTTTCCCTACTGTTATACCGAAAGTACACTTCTGTGGATTCAGCCTCAGTCTGTATTCTCTAATTCGTTAAAAGAATTTCTTCAAGGCGGTGTAGTGACCCTCTCTTTCCTTGGATTTGACAATCATGTCATCCACGTACACCTTGACCTCTTTGTGGATCATATCATGCGGAATTATGGTTGCAACCCGTTGATAGATAGCCCCCGGCATTCTTCAGTCCAAATGGCATCACCCTGTAGCAGTAGGCTCCCTACGGCGTAGTGAAAGCAATTTTCTCTCTGTCTGCAAGTGCCATCAGAATCTGGTTATACCCGGAAAATCCATCTATGAAAACGAACAACGCATGGCCTACGATGAAGTCCACTAATTCATCAATATGCGGTAAGGGAAAGTCATCATTCGGACTGGCTCTGTTTAGATCCCTGAAGTCCACACACACCTAAATTCTGCCGTCTTTCTTTGGCACTAGAACAATGTTGGCCAACCAAGTTGGATATTCAAATACTAGCAAGAACCTTGCGTCTATCTGTTTGATGACGTCTTCCTAAATCTTCAAAGCCCAATCCAGATGTATTCTCCGCAACTTCTGTTTGATGGGTCGGGTCTCGGGGTCAAGAGGGATCCAATGCTGTACAATCTCAGGATCGATTCTAGGTATGTCTTCGTAGGACCACGCGAAAACATCTTTGAAATCTTTTAATAAAGCGACTAAGCGCTCGCGCTCCTCCGAAGGCAATGTGGACCCAATCTGGACCAGACGTGGATCCTTCTCAGTACCCACATTAAAAGTAATGATTTTATTAGCGAGGGGTTTTACAAACCTCTCATTCTCTCGATTAATCAAAATTTTCACAACTAGAGGAATTCCTTCCTCATTGTTTTCATCAAAATTTTGAAAATCATGATCAATGCAATAAATAAGTGGCACAGAGAAATACTTAGAATCTGCAGTGTCATTCTCATTCACAAGGTCAAGGTGATCCAGTTCCTCGGTTACAACTGGCTCAAAGTAAAAAGAAAAGGATGACCTGGACGAAACCTCAGCATCTAGGTTATCAACCCTAGGAATACCAGACCTAGACTTAGAAGAACCGAAATCTGATTCTGACTCCACAGACTCTGTGGAATCAGATTCTGGTTCACTATCTAACTCATGACTGCTAGACATGTAGCCTTCCTCCAGCTGCCAAATGAGGGATGGTGCGTCAGATGCATCCAAGATGCTGCTAGAAGGATTTACACCAGGTTGGTCTCCGATCATGGAAATGGTCAGGTTATCCCCCATGTTCTCTGAGTTGATCGAAGGATCTGAAAGGAGACATGCCAGTGCTGCTCCTACTTCAAGCTCATTGCTGTAGGAACCACTTTCTGTGCTTTTCGCAACTGCAGCAGTCGATTCAGCTAATTTCTTCCGTATCACTATCTTGCAGCTGCAAGTCGAAGAAAATCTCAAAGCTAGGAACCCGCTGCCTCTTAGAGTTGAACCAGGGTTCAGGGAAACCACAGAATGAGAAGTCTTCACCCTTCCAAACAAAATAACCATTCATGGTTCCCTGGATTAGTCTATACACAAGTTCATAGTGCCTCCCAATCTGCTTAGCTCTGGCTCTTCCGGCCATCTCTTTGCCTTCCCTTTCCTCACCCAATCCTCTTTGGTGGGCGTATATCCAAGACCAAAGGCATAAGAGTTATGCGGCACATCAGCCAATGCAGCCAGGGTTCCTCCGCCCGAGCGAAAGTTGAGTTTTGTGCTTGGTGGCTCGAGCGAGAAGTCTTGCTCTCGAGCATGCGTCTACTTGTCTATCTCATTTTGACTTGAGAGTTGCATTTCTTGGCTCGAGCGAGTGAGTTGTATGTTTTGGGTTTCTTCGCTCGAGCGAGCATTCTTGCGCTCGAGCATGTTTCTAGGTTGCAGACCTGAAGCTTCAAATTGTAGGCTCGAGCGAGGCTTTCCACGCTCGAGCGAGGTATCTTTGTGTCTGGTTGCTCGAGTGACCACTCCTTCGCTCGAGCGAGCCTGTGTTATATCAGTAGGCAGCAGCGGGGAAACACTTCACTTTTTCATCTCCTTCATTTTCAAAACCCTAGATTTGGCTATTTCTCTCTCTATATATATATATCTTCTCTCTAGGGTTTCATCTATTTTTAGTGATCTTCTACACTAGTCTCTTTGTAAAAAGGATAGTGGGTCGCGAGGGCTTCACTTTAATCTGAAAATTTGTGGATTTGGAGCACTTTGGGTTTTCACCATCTTCTCCTTTGGGCTTCTAACTTCGAGGTAGGGATACCCTACCCATCTTATGAGTTTTGTCTTTAATTTTGGTCATTTTGATTAGTTGGTGATATTGGGTAATTTTGGGAAAAGTTAGGCTTTGGTGTGTAATTTATAAAAGGGGGTTTTTCATATATTAAACTCCATGTGTTTGTAAGACTTGAAAAAAATGGCATTATTAGTGTCAAATTGAGGAAATTGAACCTTAGGGTTGATTTTTGATAAAGGGGGAAAATGCCCTAATTATTGTGATAAATTAATTGGTATAATTAATTTGGAAAAATATGAAATTGAGTTGAAATCCATGAAATTGAGGAATTATGGGATTGAATGGTGTAGTTGGATTAATATATCACTCACCAATGTAAATATGGATATTATATCTGTTTAATGCATTTATTATCTGTTTAGAAATAACTGCTTTGGGCTATCGGTGGAGGATAGTCTTGATTGTTAAAGACACTGTATGTTGATTAGGGAAAACTGAAACTAATCACAGTGAATATGTCATTGAATATGACGGTTGGAATAATACATCAAATTTGTGTATTGAGTGATCCCTGTATATGATAATTGTTTATATACTTGGAATATGTGTATTGTGTGGGAGGAGATAGGGGATGTACTCCATGGTTTGAGGGAAGATAGGGGATGGACTCTCAAACCTGTTTGGGAGGAGATAGGGAATGGACTCCATTAATACAGCAAATCTGTGTATTAAATTGAAGTATTGATACAGCAAATCTGTGTATCATTTGTGAAGTATGGAAGTGTTTTAATATGATAATGATGCATCAAATATGTGTACCTATTGTGAAAAAGGGAAGTGTTGGTATATGAGTTATAGTCTCATTGAATTGTTCGGCCAGGTTCTGAGCCATGTATATGAAATGAATTGGATAAGTAAAGGAAAGTGGAACGTAACATGGACATAATTGTCATGGAATTGTATTGTGATAAAAATGGTTTATAAGTGTTAACCATCTATCAAATGCTATTGTTTTAGTCATTGCTTATATTTGGTTTAGTATATCTCTACTAGGCTGTGGCTCACCCTATATGGGACATCATTTTCAGGTCCAAGTGATATGCCACCTCCAAGGACATAGCTTGGGAGTTGAAGACTCTTTTGTTATTTTGTTTTGTTTTGTTGTATTGCATGTAAATTCAAGCCAAGGGCTTAAAGTGTATTTGAGTTAGTACTCTCTTTTATGACCAAGTGTAGGCTTGGAAAGTTGTAAGCCCATAGGGCATTTACTTTTGTTGTCAACATGTAATACTTTTGTACTTAACTACTCTGATGAATGGAAAGATGTCATATTCTCTTATACCTATGCATGTTAAGAATGTTGGGTTTTATGTATTATTTTGAGGGCATTACAAGAAAACACTATACCTTAACGATCTATGTGGAAATTAAATAAAAGAGTAAATTGAATAGAAAAGGAAATTGAATAAAAATGGAAGTTGAATAAAAATAAAAATAGAAGTAGCATAATATTAAAAATGGAAGTTCATTCACGAAACCACTATACCATAGCGATCTACTTGGAAATTAAATAAAAAAGGAAATTGAATAGAAACAAAAAATTGAATAAAAATAGAAGTTGAATAAAAATAAAAATGGAAGTCGCATAAAATTAAAAATGTAAGTTCATTCAAGAAACCACTATTCCCTAACGATCTATTTGGAAATTAAATAGAAAAGAAAATTAAATAAAAATAGAATTTGAATAAAAATAAAATTAAACAGAAACCCAAGGATCCAATCAACATCCTAGAAATTAAATCCCATACCCAAGTAGTCACAAAAACATGTTATCACATAAGCACATAACATTACATCTAAGTCTCTAACAAGTGAGACAAACCCATTGTGATACTAATCACTTCCCACGTACCCAAAGTATTCGAACCTGGTACGCTCTGATACCAAGTTGTAACGCCCTAAAAAAAAACCCATGAATCATCCAACAATAGCATGCTTAGACATAAGAGAATAAAGCATAAATATATTCCATCAGAGTAGTCTTTACAAAATGTATTACATGTTGACATCAAAAGTAAGTGCCCTACGGGCTTACAACTTTCCAAGTCAACACTTGGTTTCAAAAAAGAGTACTAACTATATACAAAGAAAGCCCTTGGCTTGATATATATGTAATACAACCAAAATACAAAACAGTCCAACAGTCCCAAGCCTCCCAAGCTACATCCTTGGAGGTGGCATGCTACCTGCACCTGAAAATGATATCCCATGTAGGGTGAGCCAACGCCCAGTAGAGATATGCTAAACACAATATGGGCAGTAACTAAGACATTAGCAATTGACAAATGTTTAACTCACATAAATCAATTCATAACTATGGCTCAGAACCTGGCTAATCAATTTAAATGGGGTAAAAACTCATCTTAAACACTTTCCATCTCACAATAGATAAGCATACTAGCTATATCAACATCTCAACAGATAAGCATATGAGCTATATCAACACTTCAACAGATAAGCATATGAGCTGTATTTACGGAGTCCATCCCCTCTCTCCTCCCAAGCACTATCCAGTTTAGAGGTCCATCCCCTATCTTCCCCTAAACTGTGGAGTACATCCCCTATCTTCTCCCACACAACACATTGTATATATACGTAGGTCATATACATAATCAATTAATACATGAATTCAATGTATTCTTTCAACCGTCATACTCTATGACCCATTCAACTGATTAGTTTTAGTTTGCAAAATCATCATGCATTGTCTACAACAATCAAGACTACCCTCCACCGGTAGCCCAAAGCAATTATTTCTAAACAGATAATAAATGCGTCAACAGATATATAATCAATATTTTCAAAAGTGAGCGATTAATAAATCCAACTCCACTAATCCATCTCATAATGAGCCAATTTCATTATATTCAACTCAATTCCATATCTTCTCAACAAGTGTCATTAATTACACTAATGACCCAAAAATACCCTAACATGGCATTTTTCCCCCTTAAGCTCAATATTGATCCCAAAGGGTCCAAATATTACCAAGAACAACAATATAGTCATTTTGAAACCCCAATACATATTTATGGTTCAAAATAAACAAACCCTCTTTTCAAAATTACACATTTGAAACCCTAACTTTCAAAACCCACAACCATTTATACAAAAGCTCAAAATCTAGGTCAAAACCCATAAAAGTGAGTAGGAATCCCTACCTCAAAAGATGGAACCCAACGAAGAAGATGAAGAAAACGAAGATGCTCCAAATCCCAAAATTCTCGGATCAAAATGTAGCTCTCGACGATCAACACACTTTTTGTAAAGGCCAAAGGGTAAGAGATTACTCTAACTAGATCAATACCTAGAGAGAAGTTGAGGTTCTAGTGAGAGAAGCTCTCCAATGGCGTCTTTGAAAAGTAAGAGAGAGAAATGGAGTTGAAAAAGTGATCCAAAAAGTTGGATCCCTGAGTTATATAAAAATCTCCCCGCTCGAGCGTGGAACTCCCCGCTCGAGCGTCAAAACCCTCGCTAGAGCGCCGGATACACGCTCCTAGAACTTTTGCAGAACCAGGTCCCTGCTCGAGCGTCAAACTCCTTGCTCGAGCGTCACACACAAACTCACGCTCGAGTGTCAAGACATCCGCTCGAGCGTCGAACACTGCAGAGGAACATATTGGGAGATGGATTTTCCCGCTCGAGCGCCAAAATCCCCGCTCGAGCGTAGAAGCAACAACAAAGGCCCGCTCGAGCGTCAAAAGCTCCGCTCGAGCGTGAAGGCTAAATTCTGGGCAACTGCTTTTGGTTTCTAAGTTCAACCAATTTGTTTCAAACCTGCCCAACACAACCCAAGACTCAAATGCAAAGAGTAAAGGATGTAAACGAGATATACACAACAACCAACTCCACGGATCCTAAGTCCGAATACAACAATTAAAAAAAAGGGAAACCGGGATTGCTATAGAAGTTCATTCAAGAAACCACTATACCTTAACAATCTATTTGGAAATTAGACAGAAAAGGAAATTGAATAAAAATGGAAGTTGAATAAAAATAAAAATAGAAGTTGCATGAAATTAAAAATGGAAGTTCATTCAATAAACCACTAAATCTTAATGATCAATTTGGAAATTAAATAAAAAACGAAATTGAATAGAAAAGGAAATTGAATAAAAATTTAAGTTGAATAAAAATAAAAATGGAAGTTGCATAAAATCAAAAACGGAATTTCATTCAAGAAACCACTATACCTTAACGATCAACTTGGAAATTAAATAAAAAAAGAAATTGAATAGAAAAGGAAATTGAATAAAAATGGAAGTTGAATAAAAATAAAAACGGAAGTTGCATAATGTTAAAAATGGAATTTCATTCAATAAACCACTATACCTTAACGATCTATTTGGAAATTAAATAAAGAACGAAATAGAATAGAAAAGGAAAATGAATAAAAATGGAAGTTCATTCAAGAAACTACCACACCCTAACGATCTATTTGTAAATTAAATAAAAAGGAAGCTGAATAGAAAAGAAATTGAATAAAAATGGAAGTTGAATGAAATAAAAATGGAAGTTGCATAAAATCAACATTGGAAGTTCATTGAAGAAACCGTTATAGCTTTACGATCTATTTGGAAATTAAATATAAAAGGAAATTGAACAGAAAAGGAAATTGAAAAAAATGGAAGTTGAATTAAGATAGAAATGGAAATTGCATAAAATTAAAAATGAAAGTTCATTCAGGAAACCACTATACCTTACTGATCTACTTGGAAATTAAATAAAAAAAGAAATTGAATAGAAAATGAAATTGAATAAAAATGGAAGCTGAATAAAAATAAAAACGGGAGTTGCATAAAATTAAAAACACAAGTTCATTCAAAAAACCACTATACCCTAATGATCTATTTGGAAATTAAATAAAGAAAAGAAGTTGAATAAAAATAAAAATGGAAGTTGCATAGAATTAAAAATAGAAGTTCTTCTAAAAAAGCACTACACCTTAACGATCTATGTGGAAATTAAATAAAAAAGGAAATTGAATAGAAAAGGAAATTGAATAAAAATAAAAATTGAATAAAAATAAAAATAAAAGTTGCATAAAATTAAAAACGGAATTTCATTCAAGAAACCACTATACCTTAACGATCTACTTGAAAATTAAATAAAATAGGAAATTGAATAGAAAAGGAAATTGAATAAAAATAGAAGTTGAATGAAAATAAAAATGGAAGTAGCATAAAATTAAAAATGGAAGTTCATTCAAGAAACCACTATACCTTAAATATCTCTTTGGAAATTAAATAAAAAAGGAAATTGAAATGAAAAGGAAATTGAATAAAAATAGAAGTTGAATAAAAATAAAAATTGAAATTACATAAAATTAAAAATTCAAGTTCATTCAAGAAACCACTATACCTTAAAGATCTATTTGGAAATTAAATAAAAAAGGAAATTGAAATGAAAAGGAAATTGAATAAAAATAGAAGTTGAATAAAAATAAAAATGGAAGTTTTTTGAAGAAACGACTATACCCTGACGATCTATTTGGAAATTAAATTGAAAAGAAGTTGAATAGAAAAACAAATTGTATAAAAATGGAAGTTGAATAAAAATAAAAATGGAAGTTGCATAAAATTAAAAATGGAAGTTCATTCAATAAACCACTATACCTTAACGATCTATTTGGAAATTAAATAAAAAGGAAATTGAATAGAAAAGGAAATTGAATAAAAATGGAAGTTGAAGAAAAATAAAAATGGAAGTTCATTCAATAAACCACTATACCTTAACGATCTATTTCGAAATTAAATAAAAAAGAAAATTCAATAGAAAAGGAAATTAAATAAAAATAAAAACGGAAGTTGCATAAAATTAAAAATGGAAGTTTATTCAAGAAACCACTATACCCTAACGATCTACTTGGAAATTAAACAAAAAAGGAAATTGAATAGGAAAGGAAATTGAAACAAAATGGAAGTTGAAAAAAAATAAAAATGGAAGTTGCATAAAATTAAAAATGGATGTTCATTCAAGAAACCACTATACCTTAACGATCAATTTGGAAATTAAAAAAAAAATGAAGTGAAATAGAAAAGCAAATTGAATAAAAATGGAAGTTGAAAAAAAAAACAGAGATTGCATAAAATTAAAAACAGAAGTTCATTCTATAAACTATTATACCATAACATTCTATTTGGAAATAAAATAAAAAAAGGAAATTGGACAAAAAGGGGAATTGAATAAAAATGGAAGTTGAATAAAAATAAAAATGGAAGTTGCATAAAATTAAAAATAGAAGTTCATTCAAGAAACCACTATACCTTAACGATCAATTTGGAAATTAAAAAAAAGAAAGTTGAATAGAAAAGTAAATTGAATAAAAATGGAAGTTGAAAAAAAATAAAAATCGAAGTTGCATAAAATTATAAACGAAAGTTCATTCAAGAAACTAATATACCATAACGATCTATTTAGAAATAAAATAAAAAAGGAAATTGAACAGAAAGGGGAATTGAATAAAGTTGGAAATTGAATAAAAATTAAAATGGAAGTTGCATAAAATTAAAAGTGGAAGTTCATTTAGGAAATCACTATACCATAATGATCTATTTGGGAATTAAATAAAAAAGAAAATTGAGTAGAAAAGGAAATTGAATAGGAAAGGAAATTGAATAAAAATGGAAGTTGAATAAAAATAAAAACAGAGGTTGCCTAAAATTTACAATGGAAGTTCATTCAAGAAACCACTATACCTTAACAATCGATTTGGAAATTAAATAAAAAAGGAAATTAAAAAGAAAAGGAAATTAAATAAAAATGGAAGTTGAATAAAAATAAAAATGAAAGTTCCATAAAATTAAAAAATAAAATTCATTCAAGAAACCAATATACCTTAACGATCTACTTGGAAATTAAATAAAAAAGGAAATTGAATAGAAAAGTAAATTGAAAAAAAATGAAAGTTGAATAAAAATAAAAATGAAAGTTACATAAAATTGAAAATAGAAGTTCATTAAAGAAACCACTATACCTTAACGATCAATTTGGAAATTAAAAAAAAAAGGAAGCTGAATAGAAAAGAAAATTGAATAAAAATGGAAGTTGAATAAAAATAAAAATGGAAGTTGCATAAAATTAACATTGGAAGTTCATTCAAGAAACCACTATACCTTAACGATCTGTTTGGAAATTGAATAGAAAAGGAAATTGAATAAAAATGGAAGTTGAATAAACATAAAAATGGAAGTTGCATAAAATTTAAAATGGAATTTCATTCAAGAAACCACTATACCTTAATGATATGCTTGGAAATTAAATAAAAAATGAAATTGAATAGAAAAGGCAATTGAATAAAATAGAAGCTCAATAAAAATAAAAATAGAAGTTGCATAAAATTAAAAATGCAAGTTTATTCAAGAAACCACTATACCTTAACGATCTATTTGAAAATAAAATAAAAAAAAAAGAAATTGAATAGAAAAAGAAATTGAATGAAAATGGAAGTTGAATAAAAATAAAAATGGAAGTTCATTCAAGAAACCACTATACCTTAACGATCTATTTGGAAATTAAACAAAAAATGAAATTGAATAGAAAAGGAAATTGAATAAAAATGGAAGTTCAATAAAAATAAAAATGGAAGTTGCATAAAATTAACAATGGAAGTTCATTCAAGAATGGCCATAGGTATATCTACTATAAGGGATAGCCAATTGATTATGACGATCTCGTATTTTTTTCCTAACTCTTTCAGTAAAAAGAGTAGGAAGACCATCGATAAATTTGGCTTTCCAATGGTCTGAATTAACGTCAGCTCTTCGATGGACTTTCATCAAGAACACATCTTCATACAATTGAAAATGAGATAAAGATGGATATCTTAATTTCTGTAATAATTCCCTACTATGATCTTCGATGCCTGTGACGACACCAACAAAGTGTAGGACAATGGTATTGACCAAAGTATAAGCAGCGTCTTGTTCTTCGACTACAAGACCTGTATCAACATCTGTAGTTGTTTTTACAGAACCTAAAATTTCATCATTTTGGGCTGTAGTTAGAATATTATCCCACCATCCTTTAAGGATTCCTATAAAGCCACTGACAATAAATTGGGCTACTTGGTGATCAGTATTTTCATTTTGCTTACAAATTGTTGCAAACATTAGCATATGCTGTAACAGTTCATAAATTTGATATTTGGAAAGACCATCAATATTCCATTCGTAAATGGTTCTAATGTGGTAAGATTTCTGGCTTTGAAGGAAATCTTCTTCGTAAAGAAGATCCATGGGAGTAGGTCTAGAGTAATAATACCTACTCGGTGCTGTGTAAGATGTCCTGTTTATTGTCATTCCATAATGGACCTTATTAATGGACGAAGGCTCATTTTGGAAATTTTCCTGGATTTTAGAAATTTGATGTGGATCAAAATTTTGATAATTTACTTGTATGCCCTGGAATTGGTTTCTGGAGATCATATTCACTTGTGAGGATTCTTCTATGTGAAGATCTTTAATCTTGCTAATAAGAGTATCCATAAATTCTGTATTAACCTTCTTTGACTTTAAATTGAAATTTGTCACTGTAGGGGTAGGCTTAATCATCACTGGTTCGAGTGATGGTGTTTTAGGTTGAAGAGAACAATTGCTTTTGAGATGGACAACTGTCTCTTCGATCCTAGTTAACTGTTTGCCTACTGTTTAACAGTAAAGATTAGTATAATTATTCTGTTTAATAGCAGGAATAATTTCTTTGGCTGTCAGAGCAGTATTGCTTTTTGCTGCAGGTTCTACAAATGCAGTTATGACTAAAGGCTGACTGGAAGTAGAATCACTAGGTCGCAATTCTAAAGATTTTGGAGGAGGATGAATTAAAGTAATACTTTGACCATCAGTGGTCACCCAATTCTTCTGGATGTTTTCTAAAACATTTACCTGAGAATTTTGGATGTTACCATTTTCCATAAACCATAAAGGCAAAGGTTGAAGCTTTTGATGTTCTTCAAGAAACTTATAATACTGAATTTTTATTTTCTATAATTGTTCTGGAGAATTATTTGCAAAATACCATTCTCTGAATTTTGCATAATTATCCTGGTAAAAATCTTGATTTAGGATTTTTCTATTTTCACTTCCTGGACTAAAATCCATTAAACTTCAAAGTTCATGTTACTGGCAGTAGGGCTATATGGCCCTTTGCTACTAGATTCCCTTAGTTCATAAATACCATGTGGGATTCTATTGACTGAAAATTGTAATCCTTGAACTACTGGATCTACAGGGTCTGTAGGCTGATCAGGGTTACTAGGAGGTCTGGAGGGCATTCCCTGCATGACTGATTCTATTGGCTCAGTAGTAGAATGTCTAGATGATTCAGGAAAATCTACTCTATATGCTTCTCTAAAAGAGGGAGTAAATCTAACACTGGTGGTTGACATGCTTCTGGATAATTGTCTTTGTGGCCGTTGGAAACGACGGTATACATTACCTCTTTCAGTCTGGATTACATCATCTAGATTGTGCTGGACAATTGGTCTACGTGGAATAGCATTAGTTATTTGCCATCGTTGTGGAAAGGTTATTTTCTGCCATTCAATCATTTTTGGTATGGCTACCTAACTACTGTATAAATTGGTGTCAATAAGCACTGTGTGACCTTGGTCACTCTGCTTTCGGATATATGGATTTAAAGTTGATAAAACTTTTAATTAACTTTTGGAAATTACCGTGAAAGGTGGTGATCCAGGAAGATACTTGTAGACGGCGCCCGATCATTTTTGGTATGGCTACCTAACTACTGTATAAATTGGTGTCAATAAGCACTGTGTGACCTTGGTCACTCTGCTTTCGGATATATGGATTTAAAGTTGATAAAACTTTTAATTAACTTTTGGAAATTACCGTGAAAGGTGGTGATCCAGGAAGATACTCATAACCATGAGATAAAACTCCCAATTCCAAAACCTTAGATAGGTTTTGATCTGAAAGGGCTATACTCAAGTTTGGGTATATATCAAAATATACTGGACCATGAGCTAAGCTTGTTTCTATGGCTCCCATAAGCGAAGCTCTCCAATTGGTACATCGACCATCTCTCAAGGTACACTGGATACTGGTGTTTTGACCTAGAAGAGTCAATGGCTTGAAAGCAACCTGGACAAGTCCGATGTGGACATACTTATACTTTTGTAGAAAAGGATAAAGACCCTGTATGTGTAACAAGTACATTAGTTCTTCATTATTCTGGATTGAGACTGCATGCTCAAGAGTTTTTATAATTTTTCTACTGGAAAGATCTAGCATACCTATCTTATAGATAGTATCTGGTTTGACTTTTGGGATTGTCCATTTATTAAGTGCTTCCTTAACATCTTGATAAGCTACAAGTTCTCTGGCTTCTGATGTAAAAGCTATTGTATTGGCCACTGTGCTGGCTACTGTAGGGACTACTTCTTCTGTAGGAGCTGTAGACATCTGGTTGTCTTGTGACCATATATGTATAATTAGATAATAATGAAACTAACTATCATTAATGATAAACTTGGCTCTGATACCAACAATAATGCTTGACACAGGTAAAAGCTAGCACGTCTGTCAACGACTTACGAGATCAACGACCTAATCGCATTCACTGCTAATGGTCAGACTCTACTCGACTTGGGTGACGTCCCACTAACCCTAACACTGCTCTACCCATCATTAAGCACAAACCCAGGAATACTAATAATCATAGTTTTATTTTATTATTTTCTAATTATACCATATATGGTCCATGATCTACTGTGTTAGAGGAGAAGGCCTAACAGCCGAAGCCAATAAGAAAATTTGTTCTTGCAGTTGAGTCTAGATTTGAGTAATCTGTTGATTACAGGTTTCTAGTTGCTGAAGACCCCAATGGTCATTAGGCCAAATAGATAAATAATTTTCAATATTACTTTTTCTTATAATATGAAATTCCAATATATCATTTAATATAACAAGATTATATACAGACACACATGAAAGAAATACAAAAGAAAGAAATACTTACAATCAGTACTTCAGACTTTTTATTATAATTGAAATGGTAGAGAGAGGAATTTTACAAGGAGAGAGAGAGAGAGAGCAATGATATTATAGACGTAAACACTCAAAATATAAAACGTGCCTTCAACACGAGTGAGGCATCCCTTTATATGGAAAAGAAAAGAAAATAAGATAAGGATGAGGCAGACAGGTGGCGTGTCCTGATTGGTTTGGAGTCGATCGTCCTTATCTTCTCAAGATTACCCTTATCTCTAGTTGTCGGTAGAAGAACAGTTGGATGGCCAGCTATTATGATGGCAGACAAAGAATCTACTTTGGCCAAAAGTAGATTTGTCGTCATGTGGTGCTGGAAAGTAATACTGAAGTGGTGGAGGACAAAGAATCATGTCATTCTTCTCTTCCTTTTCCTTTTTTGTCTTTTTCCTGACTCATCTTTTCAGCGATCAGGCCTGTGAGCGAATCCCAAAAATCTCTAAAATTTGGATTAGCTTCTGCAAGATCTTGAGACTCGCCAGCTAATACGAAAAATTCATTTTCTCGATCAAATTGTTCTTCTTCTTCATGGACACTGGAACTAGATTTCATACTGGTGTCATCTCTGGAAAATGATTGTAGGAATTGCCTTTCATGTAATCCATGCTTTTAATAACCAATTCCTGTTCTGATAAGGCTGGATATTTTTGCCTTAATTCATTCTGAACCTGGATAAAAGGGTTCTAGACTGAAAGAGAAACTAGAAAAAGCTTTGGAGTAGCATTCCAGCAAGCCTGAGTATGATTTTTGATCTTCTGGAGAAGTTCCTGGTGTGGTTTAGGATCATCCATTTTATTCCACCATTTATGAAAGAAAACTCTTTTTAAACGGGGAATTTTGTTTTGGAAATCACATTGGAAATCCCATTTCCAAATCCATGGGGTTCCAAATCTGATGACAAAATGGACTGTAGATTTGGACATAGAAATGTCCTTATATACTGGAATGTGACTGTAAGCCACTTGCCATTCTTTGAAGGCATTGCGAACTGATTCTGGAAAAGCATCAATCTGTATACCAAATTTATCCCACCAAACGAGAAACCAGTTTGGGAGATCGTTGTGTAAAATGTCGAGGACACGGATAAACCAAGAATGGTTCTGTGGGGGATTCATATAATAAAATGCTTGAGAAAAAGCATCAATATAATCCTAGTAGCTGTAACGAGACTCCTTATTCTGGATCTCAAGAGTGCGGGTAACATGGGAATGCATGCCCCAAGCTGCCATAGGCAAAATCTGCAGGATAATAGCTTTGCTGTAATTAATGGGACTAGCTGTGCAATTAGGCTCAGATAAAGTATGTTTGAAATCGACAGATGCAGTATCAACGAGGATCTGCTCATAAATGTATCTGTACTGATCAAAATGAGGTAAAGAGTGTTGAGTTGTCAAATACCTTCTTTTGATTTCCCAAGGATCTTTCATCCACTGGATATCTGCTGTATCAATATAGAGGATAGTTTCCTCAATGATAAAATCCTAGACATAAGGTACTGGAGGAGCTAGGAGGACATCTCTAGCCGATTGGCTAGATTTCCCTTTTTTACTGGAAGAGGCATATAAGCCTGGAAATTCTGTATTGTAGGGATTAGGATTCCCACGTCCGTGGCCCCTTTTGCCTGGGCATCGGCCTCTACTGGACATTGTTAGGACCCTGCAAATATTCGCGGGTTAAAAAGTCTGGAAGAGAATTATTTTCTCCTTTGATATATTCAATATCAAAATCAAATACTGAAAGTTGGCCCTGCCATGTGGCAAAAATTTGTTTTCGAGCTAGATTTTTGACATCTTTTTTCAAAATCTGTTTTGCTGCAGAACAATCAATTCTAATTAAAAAATGTTGATTTAATAAATCATCCTGGAATTTAAAAACACATTTTATTATGGCTAAACATTCTTGTTTAATTGTCGGATAATTTGTTGCAGCTTGATGCCAAATACCAGAAGTAAATCGTAAAAGTTCTTCTTTTTTACTAGTAGGATTAAATTGTTTTAATATGCTACCATAACCAAGATTAGAGGCATCAGTTTCAACAATTTTTTTCCAGTCGGGATTTGGTAAAGAAAGGCAAGGTAGAGTCTTGACTCTAGCCTTAATTTTCTTAACAGCTTCTGTATGTTCTGGTCCCCAAGGTGGACGATTTTTCCTAAGTCTAGAATATAAAACAGCTGCATCAGTAGCAAGGTTAGGATAGTAATCATGAATATAATTTAAGCTACCCAAAAATCTTTGTAACTGTGTTTTGTCTTTAATTTCATTTGGAAATTTAGATGCAAATTTCATGCTTCTATTAATTGGAATAATAGTGCCATTATGAATATTATGGCCTAGAAATCTAACTGTAGTTTAGAAAAGTTTCATTTTGGATGCAGAAACTACCAATCAATTTCTGATGATAACATGCTTAAATATATTCAGATGTTTCATATGCTGGTCAATGGATGATGAAAAAATAAGAACATCATCAATATAGCATATTGCAAATTCTGTATAAGGATTAAAAATATCATTCATAATATGCTGGAATTCTGATGGTGCATTTGTTAATCCAAATGGCATTACATTTCATTCAAAATGCCCAAAGGGTACTGTAAATGCAGTTTTATACCTGTATGGCTAGGTTCTGAGCCATGATTATGAATTAAGAAATGGAAAATGATATGTAACATGGACATGATTGTCGTGAAACTGTAATACGATATGAGTTGGAATATAAATGTGGACCATCTATTAAATGCTATTATTTTAGTCATTGTTTATAGTTGGTTTAGCATATTTCTACTGGGCTGTGGCTCACCCTATATGGGACATCATTTTTAGGTTCGGGTACTATGCCGCCTCCGAGATCTTAGCATAGATCATTGTAGGAGTTAAAGACTCTTTTTGATAATTTTTGTTGTATTACATATATATCAAGCCAAGGGGTTTTCTTTATATAGAGTTAGTACTCTTTTTTTTTGTAACCAAGTGTTGTCTTGGAAAGTTGTAAGCCTATAGGGCGTTAACTTTTGTTGTCAACATGTAATACACTTTGTAATGAATACTCTGATGGAATATATTTAAGCTTTATTCTCCTATGTCTAAGCATGCTATTATTGGATAATTTATGGGTTTATTTTGAGGGCGTTACAACTTGGTATTAGAGCGTACCGGGTTTGAATACTTTGGGTACGTGGGAAGTGATTAGTATCACAATGGATTTGTCTCGCTTGTTAGAGACTTATGTGTAATGATTATGTGCTTATGTGATAACATGTTTATGTGACTACTTGGGTATGAGATTTAATTTCTAGGATGTTGATTGGATCCTTGGGTTCCTGTGAGTCTTGTTGAAAAGCACTTGATCAATGCTGTTTCTAATCAAAACTCTAGTAATGCCTCGGGCCTATCATTATTCGGAAATGAAATTCGTAAGTGCTTATGTGTTTATGTGCTTACGTGGACTGAATTACTGTTGTCCAATGTATTAGGACATGAGTGTTATAGTTTCGGCACATTTGTGAATGTGCTAACGTCTTCGCTACCTTTATTAGGATGTCAAGACGAGGACGAGGTGGTAGGCGTGGTAGGTCTAGGAGGCAGGAGATGCCTATACCGGAGGAGGTTCCGGAGCAGCAGGAGGGGGTCGGCCAGGCCAATGTGGCCGAGCCAGTAGATCAGTAGGCCATGGGCGCCTTAGCCCGCGAGATGGCAGGAGCTTTGAGGGAATCCTTGGGCATTCTCAGAGCTGAGAATCAGGTCCAGGCCCATGTTGCCGAGGCAAGGCCTTCCCTTCCGAAGATGGAGTTCTTCCAGTCTAATACGGATGAGTTTGTTGGGGGTTCTATGACCCAGGATTATGGGCGTTTTGTGGATGCTGCGGCCCATATAGAGATTATGATGCAGGAGGAGGAGGAGAGACAGAGGGGCTCCAAGAGGAGTCATGATGGTCAGGGGGACGGTAGGAGGCAGAGGGGTCCTAACCCTCAGCAATCCCAGGGTGCTTTTGCTAGATCTACCTTCCCAGTGCTGAGTGCAGGTTCTGGGAGAGGTAGTCAGGGAGACGTTACTTGTTACAAATGTGGTCAGCTGGGCCACAAGTCTCCAGCTTGCCCGCAGAGGAGAGAAGTTCTGAGAGCAGCTTCATCTTCGGCTCGACCTCAGAGCCGGAGTCAGGGCAGAGGTCAGCCACTGTCTTGTTATCAGTGTGGTCGGGCGGGGCACCTGAAGAGGTTTTGCCCGAAGTCGAGTGGCACATCTGGTGCATCTGGGTCGAGGTAGAGTTTTTAGCCAGCACAGTCAGTTCAGGCCTCGAGGGCCAATCAGGGGGCTTCATCGTCTCTGTCTGTGCAGCAGTCTTTTGCTCCTAGGGGTGAGCAGGTAGATCAGGGGCCTACAGGGTGCGTGTATGCCGTTACCGCGCAGGATCTTGTGCCTGCTCCATCTGTTGTGAGAGGTACCTTCTTATTTTGCAACTCGGTTACTAGTGGGTTGATAGATACGGATGCATCCCATTCTTTTATATCTGTTGCATTTGCATCTGTTTTGGGGTTGGAGTTGGCACAATTAACATCTCCTATTTGTGTTATATCACCTGTTAGGGGTGGGTTGATTTTGAAACAAGGGTGTAGAGGTTGTGTTATAGAGATAGCTGATCGTCGATTTCTGTTTTCTTTTGTAGTTATGGATATGTCGGGTTTTTATGTTATTTTGGGTATGGACTGGTTATCATCATACCGGACAGTTATTGATTGTTACCGCCAGAGGGTCACAATATGCACCTTGAGCGGGGATTGTTTCTATTTCATGGGGGATCGGGTTGGTAGTGTGTTGCCATCGGTGTATGATCCGCGAGAGCGAAGTGAGCTGAGTGGTCTTCTCGCTAGCTTTATGAGTGGTGAGTGTGATGAGACCTAGATTATTTTTTCGAGAGTGGTTTGTGAGTACTCAGACGTCTTTCCCGAGGATCTTGTTAGTTCGCCACCTCATCCAGAGATAGAGTTCTCCATTGACTTAGTGCCCGGCACAGCGCTGATTTCTATGGCACCTTATCATTTTGCCCCAGCCGAGTTGAGTGAGTTGAAGATTCAACTCCAGGAGTTGCTAGATAAGGGCTTTATTCGCCCTAGTGTTTCACCGTGGGGAGCACCGGTCCTCATTGCTAAAAAGAAAGATGGTGCCTTGAGACTTTGTATCGACTACTGGAAGTTGAATCGGGCTACGGTCAAGAATAAGTACCCTATGCCCCGTATAGATGATTTGTTTGACCAGTTGAAGGGTTCCCGTTGTTTCTCTAAGATAGACTTGAGATCGGGCTACCACCAGTTGAGGGTCAAGGAGAAGGATATTCCAAAGACGGCTTTCCGTACGCGGTATGGCCACTATGAGTTTTTGGTGATGCCATTTGGGCTCACCAATGCACCGACAGTGTTTATGGATTTGATGAACCGGATCTTCCGAAAATTCTTAGATCGTTTCGTAGTCGTTTTCGTGGATGACATTCTGATTTATTCACCTTCGGAGGAGGAGCACGAGGAACACTTGAGAGTGGTGCTTGAGTTGCTTAGAGCCCATAGGCTGTATGCCAAGTTTGGGAAGTGTGAGTTCTGGCTAAGAGAGGTCAAATTCTTAGGCCATGTGGTTTCCAAGAAAGGAGTGTCTGTTGATACATCCAGGATAGAGGCAGTGCAGGATTGGCCACAGCCTAAGAGTGTTTTTGAGATCCGCAGTTTTTTGGGATTAGCTGGGTATTACTGCCGATTTGTGAAAGATTTTTCTAGCCTGGCTTCACTGTTGACTAGATGACGTGAAAATGGGTCAAATTTGTATGGAATGAGACTTGTGAAAAGTCGTCCCATGAGTTGAAAGCTAGATTGACCACCGCTCCAGTTTTGATTATTTCGGAGAGAGGTTTGGGTTATGCTGTTTATTGTGATGCCTCATGAGAGGGTTTGGGTTGTGTGTTGATGCAAGAGGGGAACGTGGTAGCTTATGGCTCATGTCAGTTGAAAATACACGAGAGGAATTACGCTACACATGACCTAGAGTTAGCAGCAGTGATCTTTGCCCTAAGGATTTGGAGGCACTACCTTTATGGTGAGAGGTTCGAGGTGTTCTCGAACCATAAGAGTTTGGAGTACCTGTTTACACAGAGGGACTTAAATTTGAGGCAGAGAAGGTGGATGGAGTTCATTGAGAACTACGATTTTGAGTTGCACTATCACCCGGGAAAGGCCAATGTTGTGGCGGATGCCCTTAGCAGAAAATCCATTAGTGATGTAGCTTGTATAGCCATCCGGGAGTGGGAGATGTTGGGTGCCCTTGGGGAGTTTAATTTGCTTCTGGGCGAATCTGTTGAGGCTGCGACCTTGTTTTCTGTTGTTGCGCAGCCTACACTTGTGACTAGAGTGTTGGAGGCACAGAGCGGTGACCTTGAGGTAGAATCCCTCCGAGAGAAGATCTCCAGTGGGGAGGTTGAGAAGGGTTTAACGGTGCATCCCGACCAGAGTGTGAGATACCGGGACTGTTTATTTGTGCCGGAGTCTTGCTGAGAGGAAGTACTCCGAAAGTTTCACCATTCATACCTTGTGGTGTATCCGGGAGGCACCAAGATGTATCGTGATTTGGGCCGCCAATTTTGTGGCGGGGTATGATGAGAGATGTGGCAGTTTTCGTATCGAAGTGCCTTACTTGTCAGCAAGTGAAGGCTGAGCATCAGAGGCCAACGGGTTTGTTGCAACCCTTGCCTATTGCCGAGTAGAAGTGGGAGCATGTCATTATGGACTTCGTTGTAGGTCTTCCGAGGACTCAGCAGGGTAGTGATGCTATTTGGGTGGTTGTAGACCGGTTGACTAAGTCGGCGCACTTTATCCCTATGCACGTGAGAGATTCGGTGGATCATCTTGCCGATTTGTATATTCGGGACATAGTGAGGTTGCACGGGGCCCTAGTGACGATCGTCTCAGATAGAGATTCTCGTTTTACTGCTAGACTATGGCAGAGTTTGCAGAGTGCCTTAGGCACTAAGTTGATCTTTAGCACGACTTATCATCCTCAGACTGACGGGCAGTCCGAGCGTACTATTCAGATCCTTGAGGATATGCTTCAAGGTTGTGTTCTTGACTTTAGTGGGACGTGGGAGAGGCACTTGCCCTTGGTGGAGTTTGCCTACAACAATTGTTTCCAGTCTAACATCGGTATGGCACCATTTGAGGCCTTGTATGGCCGACCGTGTAGGTCTCCGGTTTGTTGGGCCGAGGTGGGTGATGCACCTTTGTTGGGCCCGAAGTTGGTGAGGGAAACGACGAAGAAAGTTGAGCTTATCCGTAGGAGGCTCGTTACAACCCAGAATCGTCAAAAGATTTATGCCGACCGTAGGAGAAGGCCTTTTGTCTTTGAGACGGGTGATCATGTTTTTTTGAAAATATCACCTAGACGAGGTTTGATGCGGTTTGGGAAGAGTGGGAAGTTATCCCCTCGGTTTATCGGTCCCTTTGAGATCCTTGAGAGGATTAGGGAGGTTGCATACCATCTAGCTTTACCGCCGCAGTTGTCCGGAGTGCATGACGTATTTCATGTGAGTATGCTTCGGAAGTATGAGCCAGATCCATCCCATGTGTTGGATTGGACCGATTTGGAGGTTGATGAGGATGTCTCGTATGAGGAGAGACTGGTTCGGGTCTTGGATAGGCAGGATCAAGTCTTGTGAGGCAAGACCATTCCCCTGGTAAAGGTTTTGTGGAAGCATCATGGAGTGGAGGAAGCCACTTGGGAACATGAGTTGGAAGTCCGTGAGAAATATCCGGATATGTTTGTTGATGTGTAATCATGTATTGAGATCTTGTAATATTGATGAACTTTAAGAGCATTGTATATGTCTTAAGTTGTAAAACATGGTATATGTTTTGGCTTATGGAAGTTTATTTTAACATTACGTATGTTAAATATATTGTGGAAATGCAAGCATGATATTAATGTTGCATGTGCTATAGAATTGTGGAAAATGTGTTAAAATTGGTAAATTTCAAAGGAATGCATGTTGAATATTATATTGTGAAATGCCTCTTGATTAGAGATGGAATGACCGGTAATGGGTCAGGTTGTTGAGTATTGGAGTTGTAAAACTGTTGGTAATTGGAAATCATGTTTTTGAAAAACTTATATTTAATTTCGGGGACGAAATTCTTTAAGGGGGGAAGGTTATAGCGATCCCGGTTTTTCCCTTTCTTTATTTATTGTATTCCGGACTCGGTTCCATGGAATTGTTGGTTGTATGTCTTGTTGTTATCCTTTAAGTCTATATATATGAGTTTTAGGATGTGTTGGGCATGGTTGTTACAGGTTGGTTGGGCCTTGGTCTCATCCCTTGTTGCCCAGACTTTTGGTGGTCCGCTCGAGCGGGTCCTTTTGCGCTCGAGCGGAGTTTGTTTTTGTTGTTGGTCCGCTCGAGTGGGTCCCTTTGCGCTCGAGCGGAATTTTCACACTTTCAGTATCTGTGCCTCTACAAAACTTCTACAGACATGTTTTTTACACTCGAGCAGGTTTCCTTACGCTTGAGCGGGTAGCACTCGAGTGGAGTGCTCATTTTCTGTGAAAATACTAGGAGGGGAGAATCTACGCTCGAGCGGACTGGTTTTCGCGCTCGAGCGGATGTATTTTATTCTTGTGTCTTGGCGCTTGAGCGGTCCAGTTTCTTGTGCTTAATGCTCGAGCGTCCTGTTCTCCGCTCGAGCGGACCTATCGTATATCAGATAGCAGCTGGGCATTTTTGAATCACTTTACACACACACTCTCTCTCTCTCTCTCTCTCTCTCTCTTACTTTCTAAAATATCTTTTAAGAGTTCCTCTCTCTACAATCCCCCTTCTCTCTAGGGTTTGATCTAGTTAGAATGTTCTCCTACCCTTTGGCTTTTGTAAAAAGTGTATTGATCGTCGAGGGCTACGTTTTAATCCGAAAATATTGGATTTTGGAGCACTTTGAATTTCTTCATCTTCTCCGTTTGAGCTCTAACTCTAAGGTAGGGATATCCTACTCCATCTTATGAGCTTTGTCTTTAAATTTTGGCATTTTGATATGTTGGGGGCTGTTGGGTAATTTTGAGAAAGTTTGGGGTCTTTGTGTAATTTTCAAATGAGGGGTTTTCAAGTTTAAAACCCAGATGTTTGTAATACATAGAAAAATGGAGTTATATGTTGGTCTATTGATGAAAGTGGAACCTTAGGGTTGGTATTGAGATTATGAGAAAAAGTCCTAATTGTTGATAAATTAAATTTGTATAATTAATTTTGGGAAATGAGAAATTGAATAGGAAATATTCAAATTGGAAAGGTATGGGATTAAAGGGTGTAGTTGGATTAATTTATCGCTCACCTAGACAAAATGTTGATATTTTATCCATTTGGTGCATTTACTTTCTGTTTAGAAATAATTGCATGAGCTATCGGTGGAGGATAGTCTTGATTGTTGTAGACAATGCATGATGATTAGGTGAACTAAAACTAATCAATTGGAAATGTCATCGAATATGACGGTTAGAATAATACATCAAATTTATGTATTGATTGATTATGTATATGATATGCGTTTATATACATTGTGTTGTGTGGGAGTGGACAGGGGATGTACTCCACGGTTTAGTGAAGATAAGGGATGTACTCCTAAGCCGGTTTATAGTTGGGAGTGGATAGGGGGTGTACTCCATGGTTTAGGGAAGATAGGGGATGTATCTCTAGACCGGATATTGTTTGGGAGGAGATAGGGGATGGACTCCATTGATACAGCACTAAAATGTGTATCATTTGTGAAGTATGGAAGTGTTGTTACGTATTATTGGTACAGCACCTAAATGTGTATCTGTTATGAAGTGCGAGGCGTCTAATATGAGCTATTATCTCATTTGAAAGAGAAGTACTGTTGATATGAGATGAAATCTCACTTAAGGTGTATGGCCAGGTTCTAAGCCAGGATTATGAATTAAGAAATGGAAAGTGATATGTAACATGGACATGATTGTCGTGAAACTGTAATACGATATGAGTTGGAATATAAATGTGGACCATCTATTGAATGCTATTATTTTAGTCATTGTTTATAGTTGGTTTAGCATATTTCTACTGGACTGTGGCTCACCGTATATGTGACATCATTTTCAGGTTCGGGTACTATGCCGCCTCCGAGATCTTAGCATGGATCGTTGTGGGAGTTAAAGACTCTTTTTGTTAATTTTTGTTGTATTACATGTATATCAAGCCAAGGGCTTTCTTTGTATAGAGTTAGAACTCTTTTTTTTTGTAACCAAGTGTTGACTTGGAAAGTTGTAAGCCTATAGGGCTTTAACTTCTGTTGTCAACATATAATACACTTTGTAATGAATACTCTGATAGAATATATTTAAGCTTTATTCTCCTATATCTAAGATGCTATTATTAAATAATTTATGGGTTTATTTTGAGGGCGTTACAACACACCTCTTTCGATTTTTGCATTTTTGTTGACATAAAATGTTGTACAACTCCAAGGAGATTTACTGGATCTAATGAGTTTTTTTCTAGAGAAGAGTACTTATCTCTATTTTACAGAGTTCTAAGTATTTTTTTTTTCAATTGGCTAGGATGAGCTCTAGTGGGAATTTTATGCTCATCATACCCTGGTTCATAAGGAAGAGAGATTATGTGTTTCTTCCTATCCCAAAAAGCATTTGGAACATCACTGCAAATTTCAGTCTGAAATTTCTTGTTCAAGTGTTTTTATTTTTTGCTGGAAAGAAGACTGTTGTAGTCTTTGTTCTGTAGTGAGGAAACTATTTTTTTTTTGTAAGAAATTAATTTGTTTTTCCTTAAAATCAACTAGATCCTTGATTTAATCTAATTCTTTAGTATAAGGTTCAATAATAAACTCAAAAATAATCGATTGATTATTTAGGGTTGTGTGAATGCCAATGGAATCAATTTTTGTTATTGGCATTAGTAGGCACATAAATCAATTTTCTTTAGTCTAAGTCTTTAACTCCCACTACGATCCATGCTAAGATCTTGGAGGCGGCATAGTACCTGAACCTGAAAATGATGTCCCATATAGGGTGAGCCACCGCTTAGTAGAAATATACTAAACCAACTATAAACAATGACTAAAATAATAGCATTCGATAGATGATCCACACTTATATTCCAACTTATATCATATCACAGTTTCATGACAATCATGTCCATGTTATGTTTCAATTCAAAAACGTGGCTCAGAACCTGGCCAGATAATCTGACAGAGATTACATCTCTTATTAACAATATTTCCAATTTAATTGGGATAACAACTCATGTTAAACATTTCTTACATCATAATAGATAAACATTTTGGTGCTGTATCAATCTCAACCAAAATCACTTCCATACTTCACAAATGATACACGTTTTAGTGCTGTATCAATAACATGTAAAAACACTTCCGTACTTCACAAATAATACACATTTTAGTGCTGTATCAATGTCAAACAAAATCCAGTTTAGAGGTCCATCCCCTATCTTCCCCTAAACCGTGGAGTACATCCCCTATCTCTTCCCACATAACACAATGTATATACACAATTATCATATACAAGTTCACTCAATCAATACACATTTTCGATGTATTATACCAATCACCATATTCTATGGCATACTCAATTGATTAGTTTTAGTTCGCCTAATCATCATGCATTGTCTACAACAATCAAGACTATCCTCCACCGATAGCCCAAAACAGTTATTTCTAAACAGAAAATAAAGGCATCAAATGGATAAAATATCAACATTTAGTCTAGGTGAGCGATAAGTTAATCCAACTACACCCTTTAATCTCATACCTTTCCAATTTGAATATTTTCTTTTCAATTTCTCATTTCCCTAAATTAATTATACAAATTAATTCATCATAGCAATTAGGGTTTTTCCCATATTCACAATACTAACCCGTGGGTTCCATTCCCATCAATAATCCAACACCAAGTCCATTTTCCAATGTATTACATACACAAGGACTTATATGTTTGAAACTCCAAATTTTGAAAATTACATAAAGGCCCTAAACTTTCTCAAAATTACCCAACAACCTCCAACATATCAAAATGCCAAAATTTAAAGACAAAGCTCATAAGATAGAGTAGGATATCCCTACCTCAAAGTTAGAGCTCAAACGGAGAAGAAGACCAAACTCAAAGTGCTCCAAACTCCAAATTTTTCGCATCAAAACGAAGCCCTCGACGATCAACACACTTTTTACAAAGGCCAAAGGTTAGGAAAACACTCTAGCTAGATCAAACCCTAGAGAGAAGGGAGATTCTAGAGAGAGGAGCTCTCAAAATCATTTTTGGGAAAGCAAGGGAGAGAGTGGAAGTGTAAAAAATGATTCAAAAATTGCCCAGCTGATATCTGTTATACGACAGGTCCGCTTGAGCGTAGAACAGGACGCTCGAGCGTCAAGCACAAGAAACTGGACCCGCTCGAGCGTCAGACAAAAAAATAAAATACATCCGCTCGAGCGCGAAAACCAGTCCGCTCGAGCGTAGATTTTCCTCTCCCAGTATTTTCTTAGAAAATGAACACTCCGCTCGAGCGCAAGAAGCCTGCTCGAGCGCGACCCGCTCGAGTGTAAGGAAACCCGCTCGAGCGTGAAAAATCGGTCTGCAGAAGTTTTGCAGAGACGAAAAAGTACTGAGGGTCTGAAAATTCCGCTCGAGCACAAAGGGACCTGCTCGAGCGGACCAACAACAAAACAAACTCCGTTCGAGCACAAAAGGGCCCCTCGAGCGGACCACCAAAAATCTGGGCAATAAGGAATGAGACCAAGGCTTAACCAACCTGTATGAGACGCGCCCAACACATCCTAAAACTCAAACATAGGGAATTAAAGGATGACAACGAGATATAAACAACAACCAACTCCACGAAACCTAAGTCTGGAATACAACAATTAAAAGAAAGAAAATCGGGATCGTTATAACCTCCCCCCCTTTAAGAATTTCGTCGTCGAAATTAAGTACAAGTTTTTCAAAAACATGATTTTCTCAATTCTCAACAGTATTACAACTCAATGTTCAACATCCTGACCCATTACCGGTCATTCCATCTCTTTTCAAGAGGCAAATCACAATATATATTCAATATGCATTATAAGCATGTTTCCCTTGAAATTTACTAATTTCAACACAATTTCACAATTCAATACCATATTCAAGGTTCTTGATATATACCCATTTCTACAATACATTCAACATATGCAATGTTACATTAAACTTCCATTTCAAGGCAAGTTTCAAAATACTTGCATAAACCAAAACATATACAATGTTCTACAACTTAAGACATATATAATGCTCTTAAAGTTCAATAATATTACAAAGTCCCAATACAAAGTTAAGCATTTACAAACAAGTCCGGATATATCTCACGGACATCCGCCTCACGTTCCCAAGTGGCTTCCTCCACACTGTGATGTTTCCACAAAACTTTTACCAAGGGAATGGTCTTGCCTCGCAAGACTTGATCCCGCCGATCCAAGACCCGAACCGGTCTCTCCTCATATGAGATATCCTCATCAACCTCCAAATCGGTCCAATCCAGCACATGGGATGGATCCGGCTCATACTTCCGAAGCATACTAACATGAAACACGTCATGCACTCCGGACAACTGCGGCGACAAGGCCAAATGGTAGGCAGCCTCGCCAATCCTCTCAAGGATCTCGAAAGGGCCGATAAACCAAGGGGACAACTTCCCACTCTTCCCAAACTGCATCAAACCTCGCCTAGGTGATATTTTTAGAAAAACATGATCACCCATCTCAAATGCCAAAGGCTTCCTCCTACAGTCAGCATAACTCTTTTGACGACTTTGGGCTGTAACAAGCCTCCTACGGATAAGCTCACCTTTCTCCGTCGTTTCCCTCACCAACTCTGGGCCCAACAAAGGTGCATCACCTACCTCGGCCCACAAATAGGAGACCTACACGGTCGGCCATACAAGGCCTCAAACGGTGCCATACCGATGCTAGACTGGAGACTGTTGTTATAGGCAAACTCCACCAAGGGCAAGTGCCTCTCCCACGTCCCACTAAAGTCAAGGACACAACCTCAAAGCATATCCTCAAGGATTTGAATAGTACGGCCAGACTGCCCATCAGTCTGAGGATGATAAACCGTGCTAAAGGTCAACTTAGTGCCTAAGGCACTCTGCAAACTCTGTCACAGTTTAGTAGTAAAACGAGAATCTCTATCTGAGACGATCGTCACTAGGACCCCGTGCAACCTCACTATGTCCCGAATATACAAATTGCCAAGATGATCCACCGAATCTCTCACGTGTATAGGGATAAAGTGCGCCGACTTAGTCAACCGGTCTACAACCACCCAAATAGCATCACTACCCCGCTGAGTCCTCGGAAGACCTACAACGAAGTCCATAGTGACATGCTCTAACTTCCACTCGGCAATAGGCAAGTGTTGCAACAAACTCGCTGGCCTCTGATGCTCGGCCTTCACTTGCTGGCAAGTAAGGCATTTCGACACGAAAACTGCCACATCTCTCTTAATACCCTACCACCAAAATTGGCGACCCATATCATGATACATCTTAGTGCCTCACGGATGCACTGCAAGGCGTGAATGGTGAAACACTCGGAGTACTTCCTCTCGGCAAGACTCCGGCACAAACAAACGGTCTCGGTATCTCACACTTAGATCGGGATACACCGTCCAACCCTTCTCAACCTTCCCACTGGAGATCTTCTTTCGGAGGGATTCTACCTCAAGGTCACCTCTCTGTGCCTCTAACACTCTAGTCACAAGTGTAGGCTACGCAACAACAGAAACCAAGGTCGCAGCCTCAACAGATTCGCCCAAAAGCAGATCAAACTCCCCAAGTGCACCCAACATCTCCTACTCCCGGATGGCTATACTAGTGACATCACTAATGGATTTCCTGCTAAGGGCATCGGCCACAACATTGGCCTTCCCCGGGTGATAGTCCAACCCGAAGTCGTAATCCTCAATAAACTCCATCCACCTCCTCTGCCTCAAGTTCAAGTCCTTCTGTGTAAACAGATACTTCAAACTCTTATGATTCGAGAACACCTCGAATCTCTCACCATAAAGGTAGCGCCTCCAAATCTTCAAGACAAAGATCACAACTGCTAGCTCTAGGTCATGTGTAGGGTAATTCTTCTCGTGTATTTTCAACTGACGTGAGCGATAAGCTACCACGTTCCCCTCTTGCATCAACACACAACCCAAACCCTCTCGCGAGGAATCACAGTAAATAGCATAACCCAAACCTCTCTCCGGAATAATCAAAACAGGAGCGGTGGTCAACCTAACTTTCAGCTCTTGAAATGACTTTTTACAAGTCTCACTCCATACAAATTTGACCCCTTTTCGCGTCAATCTAGTCAACGGCGAAGCTAGCCTGGAGAAATCTTTCACAAACCGGCGGTAATACCCAGCTAATCCAAGAAAACTGCGGATCTCAAAGACACTCTTAGGCTGTGCCCAATCTTGCACTGCCTCAATCTTAGATGTATCAACAGACACCCCTTCCCTGGAAACTACATGGCCTAAGAACTTGACTTCTCCTAGCCAGAACTCACACTTCCCAAACTTGGCATTCAACCTATGGGCTCTAAGCAACTCAAGCACCACTCTCAAGTGTTCCTCGTGCTCCTCCTCTGAAGGTGAATAAATCAGAATGTCGTCCACGAAAATGACTACAAAACGATCTAAGAATTCCCAGAATATCCGGTTCATCAAATCCATAAACACTGCTGGTGCATTGGTGAGCCCAAATGGCATCACCAGAAACCCATAATGGCCATACCGCGTACGGAATGCCGTCTTTAGAATATCCTCCTCCCTGACCCTCAACTGGTGGTATCCCGATCTCAAGTCTATCTTAGAGAAACAACGGGAACCCTTCAATTGGTCAAACAAATCATCTATACGGAGCATAGGGTACTTATTCTTAACCGTGGCCCGATTCAATTTCCGGTAATCAATGTAAAGTCTCAAGGCACCATCTTTCTTTTTAGCAAAGAGGGTCGGTGCTCCCGACGACGAAACACTAGGGTGAATAAAGCCCTTATCTAGTAACTCTTGGAGCTGAATCTTTAACTCACTCAACTCGGCTGGGGCAAAACGAAAAGGTGCCGTAGAAATCGGCGCCGTGCCGGGCACTAGATCAATGGAGAACTCAATCTCTCGGTGAGGTGGCAAACTGACAAGATCCACAGAAAAGACGTCCGAGTACTCACAAACCACTCTCGGCAATACAGCCTGGGTCTCATCACACTCACTACTCGAAAGGCTAGCAAGAAGACCACTAAGCTCACTTCGCCCTCGCAGATCATATACCGGTGGCAATACACTACCAACCCGATCCCCCAGAAAATGGAAACAATCCCCGCTGAAGGTACATACTGTGACCCTCTGGCGGTAACAATCAATAACTGCTCGGTATGACGACAACCAATCCATGCCCAAAATAACATCAAATCCCGACATGGGCATAACTACAAAAGGAAACGGAAGCCGACGATCTGCTACCTCTATATCACAACCTCTACACCCCTGTTTCAAAATCAACTCACCCCCAACATGTGATACAACACAAATAGGAGATGCTAACTATGCCAACTCCAAACCCAAAACAGATGCAAATGCAGCAGATATAAAAGAATGGGATGCTCCCGTATCAATCAACACATTAGCAACCGAGTTGCAAAACAAGAAGGTACCTCTCACAACTGATGGAGCCGGTATAAGATCCTGCGCGGTAACAGCATACACGCGCCCTGTAGGCCCCTGGTCAACTTGCTCACCTCTAGCAGCAAAAGACTGCCGCACAGACTGGGACGATGAAGCCCCCTGATTGGCCCTCGAGGCCTGAACTGACTAAGCTAGCTGGAAACTCTGCCTCTGCCCAGATGTGGCACTCAACTGCGAGCATAACCTCTTCAGGTGCCCCGCCTGACCACACTGATAGCAAGACAGTGGCTGACCCCTGCCCTGACTCTGGCTCTGCGGTCTAGCTGAAGGTGAAGCAGCTCTCTGACCTCCACCCCTTCTGCAGGCAAGTTGGAGACTTGTGGCCCAACTAACCACATTTGTGACAAGTCACGTCTCCCTGGCTGCCTCTTCCCGAGCCTGCCCTCGGCACTGGAAAGGTCGATCTAGCAAGACCACCCTGAGACTGCTGAGGGTTAGAACCCCTCTGCCTCCTGCCATCACCCTGACCATCCTGACTCCTCTTGGAGCGCCTCTGCCCCTCCTCCTCCTGCATCATGATCTCCATATGGGCTGCAGCATCAACCAGACGCCCATAGTCTCGAGTCATAGACCCGCCAATCCTCATCTTGAGGCCGCGCCTCAACTTCTTCTCGAACTCGATACAACGGCGTTCCTTGGACGCCACAAGTTCAGGTGCAAACCTGGACAAACTTGTAAATGCAGCCTCAAACTCGGCCACAGAAGAACTCAACTGCAAAAGTTGGCAGAACTGGTCTCTCAGCTTCTCCCTGACAGCTGGAGATAAGAACTTCTCCTGGAACGTATCCACAAATGCCTCCCAAGTGCCACTAATCCGATCCTTCACGAATTTCCACCACTGACCCGCATCCCCCTTAAGCTGGAAAGATGCCAAGGTCACCTTCAAAGCCCCGTCTTCGATGCCTAGCATCTCAAATGTCTTTGTCATTTGTTCTAACCACTCATTCACTTTAAGTGGCCCTTTCAGATCACCGACAAACTCGTCCAGATTAGACCGGAAGAACTCCCTCTTTAGAAAGGAAGGCCCTACATCCACAACTTGGGCCTGAACTTGGGCCTGAACTGGATTCTCAGCTCTGAGAATGCCCATAGATTCCCTCAAAGCATCGGCTATCCCTCGGGCTAAAGCGCCCATAGCCTGCTGACCTGCTGGCTCGGCCACATTGGCCTGGCCAACACCCTCCTGCATCGTCGAAATCTCCTCCGGTGCAGGCACCTCCTGCCTCCTGGGCCTACCTCACCTACCACTTTGTCCTCGTTCTGACATCCTAATAAAGGTAACAAAGACGTTAGCACATTCACAAATGTGCCGATGCTATAACACTCGCGTCCTAATACATGGACAACAGTAATTCACTCCACGTAAGCACATAATCACACAAGCACTTACGAATTTCATTTCCGGATAATGATAATCCTGAGGCGTTGCTAGAGTTCCAGTTAGAAATAGCATTGATCAAGTACTTTTCTGACAAGACTCATAGAAACCCAAGGATTCAATCAACATCCTAGAAATTAAATCCCATACCCATATAGTCACATAAACATGTTATCAAATAAACACATACTATCATACGTAAGTCTCTAACAAGCTAGACAAACCCATTGTGATACTAATCACTTCCCACATACCCAAAGTATTCAAACCCGGTACGCTCTGATGCCACGTTGTAATGCCCTCAAAATAAACCCATAATTATCCAATAATAGCATGCTTAGACATAAGAGAATAAAGCATAAATATATTCCATCAGAGTATTCATTACAAAATGTGTTACATGTTGACAACAAAAGTAAACGCCCTATAGGCTTACAACTTTCCGAGTCAACACTTGGTTACAAAAAGAGAGTACTAACGCTATACAAAGAAAGCCCTTGGCTTGATATACATGTAACACAATAAAATAACCAAAAAAAAAAAACAAAAAATTTTAACTCCCACTACGATCCATGCTAAGATCTCAGAGGCGGCATTGTACCTGAACCTAAAAATGATGTCCCATATAGGGTGAGCCACAGCCTAGTAGAAATATACTAAACCAACTATAAACAATGACTAAAATAATAGCATTCGATAGATGGTCCACACTTATATTCCAACTTATATCATATCACAGTTTCATGACAGTAATGTCCATGTTATGTTTCAATTCAAAAACGTGGCTCAGAACCTGGCCAGATAATTCGACAGAGATTACATCTCTTATTAACAATATTTCAAATTTAATTGGGATAACAACTCATGTTAAACATTTCTTACATCATAATAGATACACATTTTGGTGATGTATCAATCTCAACCAAAATCACTTCCATACTTCACAAATGATACACATTTTAATGCTGTATCAATGTCAAACAAAATCCGGTTTAGAGGTCCATTCCCTATCTTCCCCTAAACCGTGGTGTACATCCCCTATCTCCTCCCACATAACACAATGTATATAAGCAATTATCATATACAAGTTCACTCAATCAATACACAATTTCGATGTATTATACCAATCACCATATTCTATGGCATACTCAATTGATTAGTTTTAGTTCGCCTAATCATCATGCATTGTCTACAACAATCAAGACTATCCTCCACCGATAGCCCAAAACAGTTATTTCTAAACAGAAAATAAATGCATCAAATGGATAAAATATCAACATTTAGCCTAGGTGAGCAATAAGTTAATCCAACTACACCCTTTAATCCCATACCTTTCCAATTTGAATATTTTCTATTCAATTTCTCATTTCCCTAAATTAATTATACAAATTAATTCATCATAGCAATTAGGGTTTTTCCCATATTCACAATACTAACCCGCGGGTTCCATTCCCATCAATAATCCAACACCAAGTCCAATTTCCAATGTATTAGATATACAAGGACTTTTGTGTTTGAAACTCTAACTTTTGAAAATTACATAAAGGCCCCAAACTTTTTCAAAATTACCCAACAACCTCCAACATATCAAAATGCCAAAATTTAAAGACAAAGCTCATAAGATAGAGTAGGATATCCCTACCTCAAAGTTAGAGCTCAAACGGAGAAGAAGACCAAACTCAAAGTGCTCCAAACGCCAAATTTTACGCATCAAAACGAAGCCCTCGACGATCAACACACTTTTTACAAAGGCCAAAGGTTAGGACGACACTCTAGCTAGATCAAACCCTAGAGAGAAGGGAGATTCTAGAGAGAGGAGCTCTCAAAATCGTTTTTGGGAAAGCAAGGGAGAGAGTGGAAGTGTAAAAAATGATTCAAAAAGTGCCCAGCTAATATCTGTTATACGACAGGTCCGCTCGAGCGTAGAACAGGACGCTCGAGCGTCAAGCACAAGAAACTAGACTTGCTCGACCGCAAGAAGACCCGCTCGAGCGTCAGACAAAAAAATAAAATACATTCGCTCGAGCGCAAAAACCAGTCCGCTCGAGCGTAGAGAGAGTGGAAGTGTAAAAAATGATTCAAAAAGTGCCCAGCTAATATCTGTTATACGACAGGTCCGCTCGAGCGTAGAACAGGACGCTCGAGCGTCAAGCACAAGAAACTAGACTTGCTCGACCGCAAGAAGACCCGCTCGAGCGTCAGACAAAAAATAAAATACATTCGCTCGAGCGCGAAAACCAGTCCGCTCGAGCGTAGATTTTCCTCTCCCAGTATTTTCTTAGAAAATGAACACTCCGCTCGAGCGCAAGAAGCCCGCTCGAGCGCGACCCGCTTGAGCGTAAGGAAACCCGTTCGAGCGTGAAAAACAGGTCTGTAGAAGTTTTGCAGAGATGCAAAAGTACTGAGGGTCTGAAAATTCCGCTCGAGCGCAAAGGGACCCGCTCGAGCGGACCAACAACAAAACAAACTCCGCTCGAGCGCAAAAGGACCCGCTCAAGCGGACCACCAAAAATCTGGGCAACAAGGAATGAGACCAAGGCTCAACCAACCTATACGAGACGCGCCCAACACATCCTAAAACTCAAACATAGCGAATTAAAGGATGGCAACGAGATATACACAACAACCAACTCCACGAAACCTAAGTTCGGAATACAACAATCAAAAGAAGAAAAATCGGGATCGTTATAACCTCCCCCCCTTTAAGAATTTCGTCCCCGAAATTAAGTACAAGTTTTTCCAAAACATGATTTTCTCAATTCTCAACAGTATTACAACTCAATGTTCAACATCCTAACCCATTACCGGTCATTCCATCTCTTTTCAAGAGGCAAATCACAATATATATTCAATATGCATTATAAGCATGTTTCCCTTGAAATTTACTAATTTCAACACAATTTCACAATTCAATATCATATTCAAGGTTCATGATATATTCTCATTTCTACAATACATTCAACATATGTAATGTTACATTAAACTTCCATTTCAAGGCAAGTTTCAAAATACTTCCATAAACCAAAACATATACAATGTTCTACAACTTAAGACATATATAATGCTCTTAGGGCATGTTTGATTGCAAGGATTAAAGTATGGGATTAGGATTATTAATCCGTGAGTCCAATCATCCTATGTTTGTTTTGACATTTTGCTTTAGGACTATTAATCCAATGGATAATTAATCCAACAAATTTGTAGGATTATTAGTAATGGGGTAAGGGTGGGATAATTAATACCACCCTAATTTGATAGGATTATTAATACCTCACTATTAGTATTGTGAATCAAACATGACCTTAAAGTTCAAGAATATTACAAAGTCCCAATACAAAGTTAAGCATTTACAAACAAGTCTGGATATTTCTCACGGACATCCGCCTCACGTTCCCAAGTGGCTTCCTCCACTCTGTGATGTTTCCACAAAACTATTACCAAGGGAATGGTCTTGCCTCGCAAGACTTGATCCCGCCGATCCAAGACCCGAACCGGTCTCTCCTCATATGAGATATCCTCGTCAACCTCCAAATCGGTCCAATCCAGCACATGGGACGAATCCGGCTCATACTTCCGAAGCATACTAACATGAAACACGTTATGCACTCCGGACAACTGCGGCGGCAAGGCCAAACAGTAGGCAGCCTCGCCAATCCTCTCAAGGATCTCGAAAGGGCCGATAAACCGAGAGGACAACTTCCCACTCTTCCCAAACTGCATCAAACCTCGCCTGGGTGATATTTTTAGAAAAACATGATCACCCGTCTCAAATGCCAAAGGCCTCCTCCTACAGTCGGCATAACTCTTTTGACGACTCTGGGCCGTAACAAGCCTCCTGCGGATAAGCTCAACTTTCTCCGTCATTTTTCTCACCAACTCCAGGCCCAACAAAGGTGCATCACCCACCTCGGCCCAACAAATAGGAGACCTACACGGTCGGCCATACAAGGCCTCAAACGGTGCCATATCGATGCTAGACTGGAGACTGTTGTTATAGGCAAACTCCACCAAGGGCAAGTGCCTCTCCCACGTCCCACTAAAGTCAAGGACACAACCTCGAAGCATATCCTCAAGGATCTGAATAGTACGCTCGGGCTGCCCGTCAGTCTGAGGATGATAAGCCGTGCTAAAGGTCAACTTAGTGCCCAAGGCACTGCAAACTTTGCCACAGTCTAGTAGTAAAACGAGAATCTCTATCTGAGACGATCATCACTAGGACCCCGTGCAACCTCACTATGTCCCGAATATACAAATCGGCAAGATGATCCACCGAATCTCTCACGCGCATAGGGATAAAGTGCGCCGACTTAGTCAACCGGTCTACAACCACCCAAATAGCATCACTACCCCGCTGAGTCCTCAGAAGACCTACAACGAAGTCCATAGTGACATGCTCCCACTTCCACTCAGCAATAGGCAAGTGTTGCAACAAACCCGCTGGCCTATGATACTCGGCCTTCACTTGCTGGCAAGTAAGGCATTTCGATGCGAAAACTGCCACATCTCTCTTAATACCCTACCACCAAAATTGGCGACCCAAATCATGATACATCTTAGTGCCTCTCGGATGCACTGCAAGGCATGAATGGTGAAACACTCGGAGTACTTCCTCTCGGCAGGACTCTGGCACAAACAAACGGTCTCGGTATCTCACACTCAGGTCAGGATACACCGTCAAACCCTTCTCAACCTTCCCACTGGAGATCTTCTCTCGGAGGGATTCTACCTCAGGGTCACCTCTCTGTGCCTTTAACACTCTAGTCACAAGTGTAGGCTGTGCAACAACAGAAAACAAGGCCCCAGCCTCAACAGATTCGCCCAGAAGCAAATCAAACTCCCCAAGTGCACCCAACATCTCCCACTCCCGGATGGCTATACTAGCGACATCACTAATGAATTTCCTGCTAAGGGCATCGGCCACAACATTGGCCTTCCTCGGGTGATAGTGCAACTCGAAGTCGTCATCCTCAATAAACTCCATCCACCTCCTCTGCCTCAAGTTCAAGTCCTTCTGTGTAAACAGATACTTCAAACTCTTATGATCCGAGAACACCTCGAATCTCTCACCATAAAGGTAGCGCCTCCAAATCTTCAAGGCAAAGATCACAGCTGCTAGCTCTAGGTCATGTGTAGGGTAATTCTTCTCGTGTATTTTCAACTTACGCGAGCCATAAGCTACCATGTTCCCCTCTTGCATCAACACACAACCCAAACCTTCTCGTGAGGCATCACAGTAAACAACATAACCTAAACCTCTCTCTGGAATAATCAAAACTGGAACGGTGGTCAATCTAACTTTCAGCTCTTGAAACGAGTTTTCACAAGTCTCACTCCATACAAATTTGACCCCTTTCCGCGTCAATCTAGTCTACGGCGATGCCAGACTGGAGAAATCTTTCCT
This sequence comes from Camellia sinensis, assembly GCF_004153795.1. Classification (NCBI taxonomy): domain Eukaryota; kingdom Viridiplantae; phylum Streptophyta; class Magnoliopsida; order Ericales; family Theaceae; genus Camellia; species Camellia sinensis. The sequence goes on from NW_021030720.1 coordinate 211,740, forward strand.
AAACCGGCGGTAATAACCAGCTAATCCCAGAAAACTGCAGATCTCAAAGACACTCTTAGGCTGTGCCCAATCTTGCATTGCCTCAATCTTAGATGTATCAACAGACACCCTTTCCCCGGAAACTACATGGCCGAAGAACTTGACTTCTCCTAGCCAGAACTCACACTTCCCAAACTTGGCATACAGCCTATGGGCTCTAAGCAACTCAAGCACCACTCTCGAGTGTTCCTCGTGCTCCTCCTCCGAAGGTGAATAAATCAGAATGTCGTCCACAAAAATGACTACAAAACGATCTAAGAATTTCCAAAATATCCGATTCATCAAATCCATAAACACTGCTAGTGCATTGGTGAGCCCAAATGGCATCACCAGAAACTCATAATGGCCATACCGCGTACAAAATGCCGTCTTCGGAATATCCTCCTCCCTGACCCTCAACTGGTGGTAACCCGATCTCAAGTCTATCTTAGAGAAACAACGAGAACCCTTCAATTGGTCAAACAAATCATCTATACAGGGAATAGGGTACTTATTCTTAACCGTGGCCCGATTCAATTTCCGGTAATCAATGCAAAGTATCAAGGCACCATCTTTCTTTTTAGCAAAGAGGGTCGGTGCTCCCTACGACGAAACACTAGGGCGAATAAAGCCCTTATCTAGTAACTCTTGGAGCTGAATCTTCAACTCACTCAACTCGCCTGGGGCAAAACGAAAAGGTACCATAGAAATCGGTGCTGTGCTGGGCACTAGATCAATGGAGAACTCAATCTCTCGGTAAGGTGGCAAACTGACAAGATCCTCAGAAAAGACGTCCGAGTACTCACAAACCACTCTCGACAATACAGTGTAGGTCTCATCACACTCACTACTCGAAAGGCTTGCAAGAAGACCACTAAGCTCACTCCGCCCTCGCGGATCATATACCGGTGGCAATACACTATCAACCCTATCCCCAAGAAAATGGAAACAATCCCCGCTCAAGGTACATACTGTGACCCTCTGGCGGTAACAATCAATAACTGCTCGGTATGACGACAACCAATCCATGCCCAAAATAGCATCAAATCCCGACATGGGCATAACTACAAAAAGAAACGGAAGCCGACGATCTGCTACCTCTATATCACAACCTCTACACCCCTGTTTCAAAATCAACTCACCCCCAACATGTGATACAACACAAATAGGAGATGCTAACTATGCCAACTCCAAACCCAAAACAGATGCAAATGTAGCAGATATAAAAGAATGGGATGCTCCCGTATCAATCAACACATTAGCAACCGAGTTGCAAAACAAGAAGGTACCTCTCACAACTGATGGAGCCGGTATAAGATCCTGCACGGTAACAGCATACACGCGCCCTGTAGGCCCCTGGTCAACCTGCTCACCTCTAGCAGCAAAAGACTGCTGCACAGACTGGGATGATGAAGCCCCTTGATTGGCCCTCGAGGCCTGAACTGACTGAGCTAGTTGGAAACTCTGCCTCTGCCCAGATGTGGCACTCAATTGCAGGCAGAACCTCTTCAGGTGCCCCGTCTAACCACACTGATAGTAAGACAGTGGCAGACCCTTGCCCTGACTCTGGCTCTACGGTCTAGCTGAAAGTGAAGCAGCTCTCTGACCTCCACCCATTCTGCGGGCAAGTTGGAGACTTGTGGCCCAGCTGACCACATTTGTAACAAGTCAATTGAGTATGCCATAGAATATGGTGATTGGTATAATACATCGAAATTGTGTATTGATTGAGTGAATATGTATATGATAATTGCTTATATACATTGTGTAACGCCCTCAAATTAATACATAAAACCCACCATTTAGACATGCAGTAATATAAGAAAATCAACACCTTTCTATTCATCGGAGTAGTTCTTACAACATTATTACATGTTAACAACAAAAGCAAATGCCCTACGGGCTTACAGCTTTCCAAGTCAACACTTGGTTACAAAAAGAAGAGTGCTAACTCAAATACATATTAAGCCATTGGCTTGAATTTACATGTAATACATCATAAGAAAGCAAAACAACAAAAAGGTCTGTCTGCCTCTAGCCTCCCAAGCTATGTCCTTGGAGGTGGCATGCTACCTATACTTGAAAATAATGTCCCATATAGGGTGAGCCAACGCCCAGTAGAGATATGCTAAACACAATATGAGCAGTAACTAAGACATTAGCAATTGATAAATGTTTGACTCACATAAACCAATTCATAAACCATTTCCATTTCTTGACAACTGTGTCCATGTTTCATTTCATTTTCCATTTCTCAACCAATTTCCAATTCATAACTATGGCTCAGAACCTGGCCAATTAATTTAAATGAGATAGTAACTCATGTTAAACATTTACCACTTTACAACAGATAAGCTTATGAGCTGTATCAACACTTCAATAGACAAGCATATGAGCTATATCAATACTTCAACAGATAAGCATATGAGCTATATCAACACTTCAATAGATACACATTTTGGTGTTGTATCAACGGAGTCCATCCCCTATCTCCTCCCAAACAACATCCGGTTTAGAGGTCCATCTCCTATCTCCCCATAAACCGTAGAGTACATCCCATATCTCCTCCCACACAACACAACGTATACAAACATAGGTCATATACATAATCAGTCAATATATACAATTAATGTATTCTTTCAATCGTCATATTCAATGACACATCCAATTGATTAGTTTTAGTTTGCCTAATCATCATGCATTGTCTACAACAATCCAAACTACCCTCCACCGGTAGCCCAAAGCAATTATTTCTAAACAGATAATAAAAGCACCAACAGATAAATTATCCGCATTTCAAAAGTGAACGATTTATTAATCCGACTCCACTATTCCATCTCATAATGAACCACTATCATTATATTCAACTTTCTCAAAATTAATTACACCAATTAATTTATACACAATTTAGGGCTTTCTCCATTATTTCTCAATCTTAACCCAAAGATTCAAATATCAACAACCAACAACTAAATCATCATTTTGAAACCCAAGATACATATTATGAGCCAAAATCACAAAACCCTATTTTCAAAATTTCACATTTGAAACCCTAACTTTCAAAACCCAAAGCCATTTATACAAAAGCTCAAAATCTAGGTCAAAACCCATAAGAGTGAGTAGGAATCTCTACCTCAAAAGATGGAACCCAACGAAGGACATGAAGAAAATGCAGATGCTCCAAATCCCAAAATTCTCGGATCAAAATGTAGCCCTCGACGATCAACACACTTTTTTGTAAAGGCCCAAGGGTGAGAGATTACTTTAACTAGATCAATACCTAGAGAGAAGTTGAGGTTTTAGTGAGAGAAGCTCTCTAATGGCGTTTTTGAAAAGTAAGAGAGAGAAATGGAGTTGAAAAAGTGATCCAAAAAGTCAGATCCCGGAGTTATATAAAAATCGCCCTCCCCGCTCGAGCGTGGAACTCCCCGCTCGAGCGTCAGACACAGATTCACGCTCGAGCGTCAAAACCCCCGCTCGAGCGCCGGATACACACTCCTAGAACTTTTGCAGAACCAAATCCCCGCTCGAGTGTCAAACTCCCCGCTCGAGCGTCACACACAAACTCATGCTCGAGCATCAAGACGCCCGCTCGAGCGTCGAACACTGCAGAGGAAAATACTGGGAGATGGATTTTCCCGCTCGAGCGCCAAAACCCCTGCTCGAGTGGAGAAGCAACAACAAAAGGTCGCTCGAGCGTCAAAAGCTCCGCTCGAGCATGAAGGCTAAATTCTGGGTAACTATTTTTGGTTTCTAAGTTCAACCAACCTGTTTCAAACCTGCCCAACACAACCCAAGACTCAAATACAAAGAGTAAAGGATGTAAACGAGATATACACAACAACCAACTCCACGGATCCTAAGTCCGGATACAACAATTAAAGAAAGGGAAACCGGGATCGCTATACATTGTGTTATGTGGAAGGAGATAGGGGATGTACTCCATGGTTTAGGGGAAGATAGGGGATGGACCTCTAAACCGGATTTTGTTTAACATTGATACAGCACTAAAATGTGTATCATTTGTGAAGTATGGAAGTGCTTTTATATGTTATTGATACAGCACTAAAATGTGTATCATTTGTGAAGTATGGAAGTGATTTTTGGCTGAGATTGATACAGCACCAAAATGTGTATCTATTATGATGTAAGAAATGTTTAACATGAGTTGTTATCCAATTGAATTAGAAACAATGTTAATAAGAGATGTAATCTCTGTCAGATTATCTGGCCAGGTTCTGAGCCAGGTTTTTGAATTGAAATATACCTTGGGCATGACTGTCATGAAACTGTAATATGACATAAGTTGGAATATAAGTGTGGACCATCTATCGAATGCTATTATTTTTAGTCATTCTTTATAGTTGGTTTAGTATATTTTTACTGGGCTATGGCTCACCCTATATGGGACATCATTTTCAGGTCCAGGTACTATGCCACCTCCGAGACCTTAGCATGAATTGATGTGGGAGTTAAAGACTCTTTTTGTTAATTTTTGTTGTATTACATGTAAATCAAGCCAAAGGCTTTCTTTGTATAGAGTTAATACTCTCTTTTTGTAACCAAGTGTTGACTTGGAAGGTTGTAAGCCTATAGGGCGTTTACTTTTGTTGTCAACATGTAATACATTTTGTAATGAATACTCTGATGGAATATATTTACGCTTTATTCTCCTATGTCTATGCATGCTATTATTGGATAGTTTATGGGTTTATTTTGAGGGCGTTACAAAACGACTATACCTTAACGATCTAATTGAAAATTAAACAAAAAAGGAAGTTGAATAGAAAAGAAAATTGAATAAAAATAGAAGTTGAATAAAAATAAAAATGGGAGTTGCATAAAATTAAAAATGGAAGTTCATTCAAGAAACCACTATACCTTAACAATCTATTTTGAAATTAAATAAAAAAGGAAATTGAACAGAAAAGGAAATTGAATAAAAATGGCAGATGAATAAAAATAAAATTGAACGTTGCATAAAATTAAAAACGGAATTTCATTCAAGAAACCACTGTACCTTAACGATCTATTGGGAAAATAAATAAAAAAGGAAATTGAATAGAAAAGGAAATTGAATAAAAATGGAAGTTGAATAAAAATAAAAATGAAAATGGAAGTTGCATAAAATTATAAATGAAAGTTCGTTCTAGAAGCCACTATACCTTAACGATCTGCTTGGAAATAAAATAAAAAAGGAAATTTAATAGAAAAAGGAAATTTAATAAAAATGGAAGTTGAATACAAATAAAAATAGAAGTTGCATAAAATTAAAAATGGAAGTTCATTTAAGAAACCACTATACCTTAACGATCTATTTGGAAATTAAATAGAAAAGGAAATTAAATAAAAATAGAAGTCGAATAAAAATAAAAATTGAAGTTGCATAAAATTAAAAATGGAAGTTCATTCAATAAACCACTATACTTGAACGATCTATTTGGAAATTAAATAAAAATGGAAATTGAATAGAAAAAGAAATTGAATAAAAATAGAAGTTGAATTAAAATAAAAATGGAAGTTGCATAAAATTAAGAATGAAAGTTCATTCAAAAAATCACTATACCTTAACAATCTATTTGGAAATTAAATAAAAAGGGAAATTGAAATGAAAAGGAAATTGAATAAAAATGGAAGTTGAATAAAAATAAAAATGGAAGTTCATTCAAGAAACCACTATACGTTAATGATCAATTTGTAAATTAAATAAAAAAAGAAGTTGAATAGAAAAGGAAATTGAATAAAAATGGAAGTTGAATGAAAATAAAAATGGAAGTTGCATAAAATTAACAATGGAAGTTCAATCAAGAAACCTCTATAACCTAACAATCTATTTGGAAATTAAATAAAAAAGGAAATTGAACGGAAAAGGAAATTGAAAAAAAATAAAAATGAAAATTGCATAAAATTAAAAATGGAAGTTCATCAAAGCAACCATTATACCTTAACGATCTACTTAGAAATTAAATAAAAAAGAAAATTGAATCGAAAAGGAAATTGAAGAAAAATGGAAGTTGAATAAAAAGAAAAATATAAGTTGCATAAAACTAAAAGTGGAAGTCTACTCAAGAAACCACTACACCTTAACGATCTATTTGGAAATTAAATAAAAAAAGAAGTGCAACAGAAAGGTAAATTGAATAAAAATGGAAGTTGAATAAAAATAAAATTGGAAGTTACATAATATTAAAAATGAAAGTTCATTCAAGAAACTACTATACCATAACGATCTACTTGGAAAATAAATTGACATGGATAGGCCCACAAGGCACACGGCCCACGGTAAACCACCCCGAACCCATTGCTTGGGGCCAATGGCACAACCCGGTTGACAAGGCCCAGAACAGCTGGAGGCCACCTAGACATGAAGGGCCAACGGCATTTAGGCACACGGCAGGTGGGACACGGGCCACATCAGCAGACAAAGATCTGCAGAGTTATTATCACAACACATCACCATTAATGCAACCCATCACAGCATTTATTACAACAGCACTTCCCGCCGGAACAGAGCCTCCATCACCCTAAACAAGATGAGCTATGGCACAGGCTTTCGGCGGAAAAAGCACGTCACAAGAGACAGGAAAAATGATGACAAAAGGATATAAGCAAGGATAAGAGGAAAAGAAGGAGGTTAGGTCTCTCTCTCTCTCTTGATCTCTCGATATACAGTCTTTTCATACTCGGCTCTTCTAATTCTTGCACCGGAGGGTTCACTGGGGGACTACCCCGTTCCCCCCCTGAACTTGCTTGCAGGTCATCTGACGGAGTCCCCTTTTTGAGCCGGAGTCTGGAGAACCTGGGTCGGTCCGACCCATCCACCCGGGAATCGATACCTCATCATAAATAAAAAAGGAAATTGAATAGAAAAGGAAATTGAATAAAAACTGAAGTTGAATAAAAATAAAAATAGAAGTTACATAAAATTAAAAACGGAATTTCATGCAAGAAACCACTGTACCTTAACGATAGACTTGGAAATTAAATAAAAAAGGAAATTGAATAGAAAAGGAAATTGAATAAAAATGGAAGTTGAAAAAAAATAAAAATGGAAGTTGCATAAAATTAAAAATGCAAGCTCATTCAAGAAACTACTATACCTTAACAATCTATTTGGAAATTAAATAAAAAAGGAAATAGAATAGAAAAGTAAATTGAATAAAAATGGAAGTTCATTCAAGAAACTACTATACGTTAACGATCAATTTGTAAATTAAATAAAAAAAGATGTTGAATAGAAAAGGAAATTGAATAAAAATGGAAGTTGACTGAAAATAAAAATGAAAATTACATAAAATTAATAATGGAAGTTCAATCAAGAAACCACTATACCCTAACAATCTATTTTGGAAATTAAATAAAAAAAGGAAATTGTACGGAAAAGGAAATTGAAAAAAAATGGAAGTTAAATAAAATTAAAAATAGAAATTGCGTAAAATTAAAAATGGATGTTCATTCAAGAAACCATTATGCCTTAATGATTTACTTGGAAATTAAATAAAAAAGAAAATTGAATCGAAAAGGAAATTGAATAAAAATGGAAATTCAATAAAAATAAAAATGGCAGTTGCATAAAATTAAAAATGCAAATTCATTCAAGAAACCACTATACCTTAATGAGATATTTGGAAATTAATTAAAAAAGGAAATTGAAATGAAAAGGAAATTGAATAAAAATGGAAGTTGAATAAAAATAAAAATGGAAGTTCATTCAAGAAATCACTATACCTTAACGATCTATTTGGAAATTAAACAAAAAAGGAAGTTGAATACAAAAGGAAATTAAATAAAAATGGAAGTTGAATAAAAATAAAAATACAAGTGGCATAAAATTAAAAATGGAAGTTTATTCAAGAAACTACTATACCTTAACGATCTATTTGGAAATTAAATAAAAAAAGGAAATTGAATAGAAATGGAAATTGAATAAAAATAGAAGTTGAATAAAAATAAAATTAGAAATTGCATAAAATTATAAATGGAAGTTCATTCTAGAAACCAATATACCTTAACGGTCTGCTTGGAAATTAAATAAAAAATGAAATTTAATAGAAAAAGGAAATTGAATAAAAATGGAAGTTGAGTATAAATAAAAATAGAAGTTGCATAAAATTAAAAATAGAAGTTCATTCAAGAAACCACTATACCTTAACGATCTATTTGAAAATTAAATAGAAAAGGAAATTAAATAAAAATAGAAGTTGAATAAAAATAAAAATTGAAGTTGCAAAAAATTAAAACTGGAAGTTCATTCAATAAACCACTATACCTTAACGATCTATTTGGAAATTAAATAAAAAATGAAATTTAGTAGAAAAGGAAATTGAATAAAAATGGAAGTTGCATTAAAATAGAAATGGAAGTTGCATAAAATTAAGAATGGAAGATCATTCAAGAAACAACTATACCTTAACAATCAATTTGGAAATTAAATAAAAAAAGAAATTGAATAAAAATGGAAGTTGAATAAAAATAAAAATGGAAGTTCATTCAAGAAACCCCTATACCTTAACGATCTATTTGGAAATTAAATAAAAAAGAGAGTTGAATAGAAAAGGAAATTGAATAAAAATGGAAGTTGAAGAAAAATAACTTACCATTTCTCATGCGTTAGGATTAAAACAGTAGGACACTTATTTGGATTCTCCTGCATTATGGCAAATATGTAATTATGGTGTTTACTTACCACTTCTTATGCAATAGGGTTCGAACACTTGGACACTTATTCGGATTCTCCTGCATGATGGCAGCTATGTAATTACGGTGTTTACTTGCCAGTTCTCATACGTTAGGGTTCGAACACTCGGATACATGTTCGGACCCTCTTGCATGATTTCAGATATGTAATTATGGTTTTTATTTACCATTTCTCATGTATTACGGTTCGAACACTCGGACACTTATTCGGATTCTCCTGCATGGTGGCATACATATAATTACGGTGTTTACTTTCCATTTCTCGTGTTTTAGGTTCAAACACTCGGACACTAATTGGGATTATTCTGCATGGTGGTAGATATGTAATTATGGCGTTTACTGACCATTTCTCATGCATTATGGTTCGAACCCTCGGACACTTATTCGGACCCTCTTGCATGCTGGCAGATATGTAATTATGGTGTTTACTAACCATTTCTCATGCATTGCGGTTTGAACACTCAGACACCTATTCAGATTCTCTTGCATGATGGCAGATTTGTAATTCGGTGTTTACTTACCATTTCTCATGCATTAGGGTTCGAACACTCGGACACTTATTCGAATACTTCTGTACGATGTTAGATATGTAATTATGGTGTTTATTTACCACTTCTCATGCATTATGGTTCGAATACTCGAACAGTTATTCTGATTCTTCTGCACAATGGCAGATCTCTAATTATGGTATTTATTTACCATTTCTTATGTATTAGGGTTCGAACACTCGGACACTTATTCGGATTCTCTTGCATGATGGCAGATATGTAATTACGGTGTTTACTTACCATTTCTCATGCATTAGGGTTCGATCACTCGGACACTTGTTCAGATTCTCCTGCATGATGGCAGATATGTAATTACGGTGTTTACTTACCATTTCTCTTACGTTAGGGTTCGAACACTTGGATCCTCATTCGGACGCTCTTGCATGATGACAGATATGTAATTACGGTGTTTACTTACCATTTCTCACGCATTAGGGTTCGAACAATCGAGCACTTATTCGGATTCTACTACATGATGGCAGATATGTAATTACGGTGTTTACTTATCATTTCTCACGCATTAGGGTTCGAACCCTCGGACACTTATTCAGATTCTCCTGCAAGATGGCATATATGTAATTATGGTGTTTATATACCATTTCTCATGTATTAGGTTCGAACACTCGGACACTTATTCAAATTCTCCTGCATGATGGCATACATGTAATTACGGTGTTTACTTTCCATTTCTCATGCATTAGCTTCGAACACTCGTACACTTATTCGGATTCTCTTGCGTGGTGGAAGATAGGTCTGCTTGCATAATGGCAGATATGTAATTATGGTGTTTACTTACCATTCCCATGCATTAGGGTTCGAACACTCGGACACTTATTCGGATTCTCTTGCGTGATGGAAGATATGTAATTTCGTTGTTTACTTATCATTTCTCATGCATTAGCGTTCGAACACTCGGACACTTATTTGGATTCTCTAGCATGATGGCTGATATGTAATTACGTTGTTTACTTACCATTTCTTATGCATTATGGCTCGAACAATCGGACACTTATTCGGATTCTTCTTTATGATGGTATATATGTAATTATGGTGTTTATTTACCATTTCTCATGCATTATGGTTCGAACACTCGGACAGTTAATCGGATTCTTCTGAATGATGGCAGATCTGTAATTATGGTTTTTGTTTTCCATTTCTTATGTATTAGGGTTCGAACACTCGGACACTTATTCGGATTCTCCTCCATGATGGCAGATATGTAATTATGGTGTTTACTTACTATTTCTCATGCATTAGGGTTCGAATACTCGGACATTTATTCGGATTCTCTTGCGTGATAGTAGATATGTAATTACGGTATTTACATACCATTTCTCATGCGTTCGGGTTCAAACACTCGGACACTTATTCGGATTCTCTTGCATGATGGAGGAAATGTAATTACGGTGTTTACGTACCATTTCTCATGCATTATGGTTCGAACACTAGGATAGTTATTCGGATTCTTCTGCATGATGGCAGATCTGTAACTATGGTTTTTATTTTCCATTTCTGATGTATTAGGGTTTGAACACTTGGACACTTATTCGGATTCTCTTGCATGATGGCAGATATGTAATTACCGTATTTACATACCATTTCTCATGCGTTCGGGTACGAACACTCGGATGCTTTTTCGGACCTGCTTGCATGATGCCAGATATGTAATTTTGATGTTTACTAACCATTCTCATGCATTAGGGTTCGAACACTCGGACCCTTATTCGGATTCTCTTGCGTGATGGCAGATATGTAGTTATATTGTTTACTTACCATTTATCAGGCGCTTCGGTTCGAACACTCAAGTAATTATTCGGACCCTCTTGCATGATGGCAGATATATAATTACGGTGTTTACTTACTATTTCTCACGTATTAGGGTTCGAACAGTCGGACACTTATTCGGATTCTCCTGCAAGATGGCATATATGTAATTATGGTGTTTATATACCATTTCTCATGCATTAGGTTCGAACACTCGGACACTTATTCGGATTTTCCTGCATGATGGCATACATGTAATTACGGTGTTTACTTTTCATTTCTTATGCATTAGCTTCGAACACTCGGACACTTTTTTAGATTCTCCTGCATAATGGCAGATATGTAATTACGGTGTTTACTTACCATTTCTCATGCATTATGGTTCGATCACTCAGACATTTATTCGGACCCTCTTGCATGATGGAAGATATGTAATTAGGGTGTTTACTTACCAGATCTAATACATTAGGGTTCGAACACTCGGACACTTATTCGAATTCTTTTGCATGATGGCAGATAATTAATTACGGTGTTTACTTACCCTTTCTCATGCATTAAGATTCGAACACTCAGACACTTATTCAAATTCACCAGTATGATGGCGGATATGTAATTACGGTGTTTACTTACCATTTCTCATGCATTATGGTTCGAACAATCGGACACTTATTCGGATTCTTCTGTATGATGGTAGATATGTAATTACTGTGTTTATTTACCATTTCTCAAACATTGTGGTTTGAACACTAGTACAGTTATTCGGATTCTTCTACATGATGGCTGATATGTAATTTTGGTTTTTATTTACTATTTCTTATGTATTATGGTTCAAACAATCGGATACTTATTTGGATTCACCTGCATGATGGCAGATATGTAATTACGGTGTTTACTTACCGTTTCCCATGCGTTAGGGTTCGAACACTTGGATACTTATTCGGACCCTCTTGCATGATGGCAGATATTTAATTACGGTGTTTACTTACCATTTCTCAAGCATTTGGTTCGAACACTCAGACACTTATTCGGAATCTCTTGCACGATGGCAGATATGTAATTTCTGTGTATACTTACCATTTCTCATGCATTATGGTTCGAACACTCGGACACTTATTCGGATTCTTCTATATGATGGTAGATATGTAATCATGGTGTTTATTTACCATTTCTCATGCATTATGGTTCGAACACTCAGACAGATATACGGATTCTTCTGCATGATGGCAGATCTGTAATTATGGTTTTTATTTACCATTTCTTATGCGTTGGGGTTGGAACACTCGGACACTTATTCGGATTCTCCTGCATGATGGCATATATGTAATTATGGTGTTTACTTAACATTTCTCATGCGTTAGGGTTAAAACACTAGGACACTTATTCGGATTCTCCTGCATTGTGGGAAATATGTAATTATGGTGTTTACTTACCATTTCTTATGCAATAGGGTTCGAACACTTGGACACTTATTCGGATTCTCCTGCATGATGGCAGATATGCATTTACGGTGTTTACTTGTCATTTCTCATGAGTTAGGGTTCGAACACTCGGATACTTGTTCAGATCCTCTTGCATGATTTCAGATCTGTAATTATGGTTTTTATTTACCATTTCTCATGTATTACGGTTCGAGCACTCGGACACTTATTCGGATTCTCCTGCATGGTGGCATACATATAATTACGGTGTTTACTTTCCATTTCTTGTGCTTTAGGTTCGAACACTCGGTCTCTAATTGGGATTTTTCTGCATGGTGGTAGATATGTAATTATGGCGTTTACTGACCATTTCTCATGCATTACGGTTCGAACACTCGGACACCTATTTGGATTCTCTTGCATGATGGCAGATATATAATTCGGTGTTTACTTACCTTTTCTCATGCATTAGGGTTCGAACACTCGGACACTTATTCGGATTATTCTGTATGATGGTAGATATGTAATTATGGTGTTTATTTACCACTTCACATGCATTATGGTTTGAATACTCGGACAGTTATTTGGATTCTTCTGCATGATGGCAGATCCGTAATTATGGTATTTATTTACCATTTCTTATGTATTAGGGTTCGAACACTCGGACACTTATTCGGATTCTCCTGCATGATGGAAGATATGTAATTACGGTGTTTACTTACCATTTCTCATGCATTGGGGTTCGAACAATCGAGCACTTATTCGGATTCTACTGCATGATGGCAGATATGTAATTACGGTGTTTAGTTACCGTTTCTTTCGCATTAGGGTTCGAACCCTCGGACTGTTATTCGGATTCTCCTGCATGATGGCAAATTTGTAATTACAGTATTTACCTACCATTTCTCATGCGTTTGGGTTCAAAGGCTCGGATACTTATTCGGACCCGCTTGCATGATGGCAGATATGAAATTATACTGTTTACTTTCCATTCCCATGCATTAGGGTTCGAACACTCGGACACTTATTCGGATTCTCTTGCGTAATGGTAGATTTGTAATTACGTTGTTTACTTACCATTTCTCATGCATTAGGGTTCGAACACTCGGACACTTATTCGGATTCTCCAGCATGATGGCAGAATATGTAATTACGTTGTTTACTTACCATTTTTCATGCATTATGGCTTGAACAATCGGACACTTAATCGGATTCTTCCGTATGATGGTAGATATATAATTATGGTGTTTATTTACCATTTCTCATGCATTATGGTTCGAACACTCGGACAGTTATTCAGATTTTTCTGTATGATGCAGATCTGTAATTATGGTTTTTGTTTTCCATTTCTGATGTATTAAGGTTCGAACACTCGGACACTTGTTCGGATTCTCCTCCATGATGGCAGATATGTAATTACGGTGTTTATTTACCATTTCTCATGCATTAGGGTTCGAACACTCGGACACTTATTCGGATTCTCCTGCATGATGGCAGATATGTAATTATGGTATTTACATACCATTTCTCATGCGTTCGGGTATGCACACTCGGATGCTTATTCGGACCCACTTGCATGATGGTTGATATGTAATTTTGGTGTTTACTTACCATTCTCATGCATTAGGGTTCGAACACTCGGACACTTATTCGGATTCCCTTGCGTGATGGCAGATATGTAATTACGTTGTTTACTTACCATTTCTCATGCATTAGGGTTCGAACACTCGGACACTTATTCGAATTCTCCTGCATGATGGCGGAAATGTAATTACGGTGTTTACATACCATTTCTCATGCATTATGGCTCGAATAATCGGACACTTTTTCGGATTCTTCTGTATGATGGTAGATATGTAATTATGGTGTTTATTTACCATTTCTCATGCATTATGATTCGAACACTCGGACAGTTATTCGGATTCTTCTGTATGATGGCAGATCTGTAATTATAGTTTTTATTTTCCATTTCTGATGTATTAGGGTTCGAACACTCAGACACTTATTCGGATTCTCCTCCAGGATGGCAGATATGTAATTACGGTGTTTACTTACCATTTCTCATGTGTTCGGGTTCGAACACTCGGACACATATTCAGATTCTCTTGCATGATGGCAGATATGTAATTACGGTATTTACATACCATTTCTCATGCGTTCGGGTATGAACACTCGGATGCTTTTTCGGACCCCCATGCATTATGGTAGATACGTAATTTTGGTGTTTACTTACCATTCTCATGTATTAGGATTCGAACACTCGGACACTTATTCGGATTCTCTTGCGTGATGACAGATACGTAATTGCATTGTTTACTTACCATTTATCACGCGTTAGGGTTCGAACACTCAGATGATTATTCGGACCCTCTTGTATGATGGCAGATATGTAATTACGGTGTTTACTTACCATATCTCACGCATTAGGGTTCGAACAGTCGGACACTTATTTGGATTCTCCTGCAAAATGGCATATATGTAATTACGGTGTTTATATACCATTTCTCATGCATTAGGTTCCAACACTCGAACACTTATTCGGATTCTCCTGCATGATGGCATACATGTAATTACGGTGTTTACTTTCCATTTCTCATGCATTAGCTTCGAACACTCTGACACTTTTTCGCATTCTCCTGCATAATGGCAGATGTGTAATTACGGTGTTTACTTACCATTTCTCATGCATTATGATTCGAACACTCAGACACTTATTCGGACCCTCTTACATGATGGAAGATATGTAATTATGGTGTTTACTTACCAGTTCTAATGCCTTAGGGTTCGAACACTCGGACACTTATTCGAATTCTCTTGCATGATGACAGATATGTAATTACGGTGTTTACTTACCCTTTCTCATGCATTAAGGTTCGAACAGTCGGACACTTATTTGGATTCACCAGTATGATGGCGGATATGTAATTACGGTGTTTACTTACCTTTTCTCATGCATTATGGTTCGAACAATCGGACACTTATTCGGATTCTTCTGTATGATGGTTGACATATAATTGCAGTGTTTATTTACCATTTCTCAAACACTATGGTTCGAATACTAGGACAGTTATTCGGATTCTTCTTCATGATGGCAGATATGTAATTTTGGTTTTTATTTACCATTTCTTATGTCTTAGGGTTCGAATACTCGGACACTTATTCGGATTCACCTGCATGATGGCAGATATGTAATTACGGTGTTTACTTTCCATTTCCCAGGCGTTAGGGTTCGAACACTTGGACACTTATTCGGACCCTCTTACATGATGGCAGATATGTAATTACGGTGTTTACTTACCGTTTCTCACACATTAGGTTCGAACACTCGGACACTTATTCGGACTCTCTTGCATGATGATAGATATGTAATTTCTGGGTTTACTTACCATTTCTCATGCATTAGGGTTCGAACACTCGGACACTTATTCGGATCCTCTTACATGGTGGTGGATATGTAATTACGGTGTTTACTTACCATTTCTCATGCGTTGTGTTTCGAACACTCGGACACTTATTCGGATTCTTCTATATGATGGTAGATATGTAATCATGGTGTTTATTTACCATTTCTCATGCATTATTGTTCGAACACTCGGACAGATATTCGGATTCTTCTACATGATGGCAGATCTGTAATTATGGTTTTTATTTATCATTTCTTATGCATTGGGGTTCAAACACTTGGACACTTATTCGGATTCTCCTGCATGATGGCAGATATGTAATTGTGGTGTTTACTTACCATTTCTCGTGCGTTAGGGTTAAAACATTAGGACACTTATTCGGATTCTCCTGCATGATGGCAGATATGTAATTATGGTGTTTACTTACCACTTCTCATGCAATCGGGTTCGAACACTCGGACACTTATTCAGATTCTCCTGCATGATGGCAGATATGTAATTACGGTGTTTATTTGTCATTTCTCATGCGTTAGGGTTTGAACACTCGGATACTTGTTCGGATCCTCTTGTATGATTTCAGATCTGTAATTATGGTTTTTGTTTACCATTTCTCATGTATTACGGTTCGAACACTCGGACACTTATTCTGATTCTCCTGCATGGTGGCATACATATAATTACGGTGTTTACTTTCCATTTCTCGTGCTTTAGGTTCGAACACTTGGACACTTATTCAGATTACTATACATGGTGGTAGATATGTAATTTTGGCGTTTACTGACCATTTCTCATGCATTATGGTTCGAACACTCGAACACTTTTTTGGATTATCCTGCGTAATGGCAGATATGTAATTACGGTGTTTACTTACCATCTCTCATGCATTATGGTTCTAACACTCAGACACCTATTCGGACCCTCTTGCATGCTGGCAGATATGTAATTATGGTGCTTACTTACCATTTCTCATGCATTACGGTTCGAACACTCGGACACCTATTCAGATTCACTTGTATGATGGCAGATATGTAATTCGGTGTTTACTTACCATTTCTCATGCATTAGGGTTCGAACATTCGGACACTTATTCGGATTCTTCTTAATGATGGTAGATATGTAATTATGGTGTTTATTTACTATTTCTCATGCATTATGGTTCGAACACTCGGACAGTTATTCGGATTTTTCTGCATGATGGTAGATATGTAATTACGGTATTTATTTACCATTTCTTATGTATTAGGGTTCAAACACTCGGACACTTATTGGGATTCTCCTGCACGATTGCAGATATATAATTACGGTGTTTACTTACCATTTCTCATGCATTAGGGTTCGAACACTCGGACACTTGTTCAGATTCTTCTACATGATGGCAGATATGTAATGTAATGATCCAACCTTCGTACATGTTTTCTGATATATTTTCAGACCATGTTTTGTGTTTTGAATGCTTATTGTGAATTTCCATGAGAAATTGAGGCTAAGTAAGTAAACCCCATGTTTAACGATATCCATCTGTTCAACAAGGGAAAATATCTGTTACATCTCTAAGTTAGAAGCATAAATTGGAAGCCTTAGGCGCTTAATATCTGAAATTGATTTTATATATGTGATCAGCATAATTTTTATGTAATATTAAGCATGTTTGGGAAATTTCAATTTCGGGCGTTTGAACGATTGATTTTCGTCTTTATTCATTATATATATATCTATGAGAAGCCTCTTTGAACTAAAGTCTTATAAATTTCTCATAAAACACCATTTGGAAGACAAGTTAAGGGGACAGTGGAACAAGGAGGGATTGAGTGAGAGAAGACTTAGAGGGGAAACTTCAACAAGATTAGAGATTGAATAATCTAGAGAGAATTGGAAAGATCTAAGCTCAGAAGTAAGTTATTTAGCTTCTCTAACTCCTTTCTTGACTTGGAACATGCTTTTAAATTGGATGATTTTGAACTAAGTTGTTTATGCATATATGTGGAGAAATTATCTTTTATTTCTCATGAGAATTATGAAGAACTCACTATACATATATATGTGATGTTGAATGCATAAGAAAGTTTAGTTATGTTTGAGAATCAAGAATCTAGTTTATGTCTAGATTGATATGTATGTATTTGGAGATCCTATTAACATGAGTTTTAGGTTATGTTTTATTGATTAAACATGTTAATTTGAGCTTTGTGGAAGTGTCCCAAAATAGTGTGATTTTGAAGCAAAATTCAGGCTGAAATTGCAGAATCACTACACGTACGGGATTCACGGCCGCACGTGAGGGAGCCAATCGCCGCACGTGCGGGGGTTGTGGAAGCAGGTGCGAGAGAAGAACAAGTTTGGAATTTTGATTCTGCCTAAAAGGCACGTGCGGGCCGCACGTACGGGACTAACCGCCGCACGTGCAGCACATGTGGGAAAAGATGGGTTGCTCCATTTTGCGTGTAGGATCCTCTGATGTTGTCGGAATGTATATTTGATGCCTTTTCGATAATTATAAATTCCTTCAAAGTAAACGGAATAGAAAGTAATTTGATGTGGGAAATGAACTAATATGTAAGTTTGAATGTGTGCAGGGCACACTTCGGGTGGAACAAGCGCGTCATCACAACATTGTGAGTAGTAGTACCATTATATGTTTCAAATGTAGCTAATGCTCGTTATAAGTATTATGTTTATGCATGATATGCAACTATGCTATGTTTCAAAGTATGTAAAGAAAGAAATAGGAAAGATAAAAAACGTTCATTTAGTAAGACTCTGAAACCAAGTTATTCTGCTATTGTAATATGAAACAAAGTGGTATACGGAACTAAGTGCTACGATGTGAGTCACCTCTAGAGTCCGTGTGAGACACCTCTTAAGCTCATACAAGCATATTCAAGGGCTTAATGCCACATGATTCAAGGGCTTAAATGCCAACTTATTCAAGGGCCTCGTGCCACCATGTTCAAGGGCTTAACGCCACCATGTTTAAGGCTTTGTGCCACTACGTTCAAGGGCTCATAGCCATCATGTTTCAAGATATTATGTTGCAAGCCACCATGTTTCACGAATGGGCCTAAGGCCGTCATGAAATTAATATAGATCCAGTCTAACTATGTGTGCATCCTTTTATGCTTTGATGTATTATATTTCAAGTCAAGCATCATTTCATTTATGTATTACTATTCACTAATCTTGGCTCACTCTGTGTTATGTCTGTTTCTGTAGGTGACCAATCAGGTGGTCAGTCCTAGCCATGGCAACCGTTTTCTTTTGTCAACCTTCGGTGGGTCCAAGCACGACACGGAGCCATTTATTTTGGTAAAGTTTGTTAAGATGTTGGTTTATCTTTGATTACCCATTTAAGGTTGAATGTATAAATTTTCAATGGTTTTGTGTATGACCAATGATGGGGTTGGGACTATATATATGTTTATATATAACCGATACTCCAGAATATAGATTGGAACTTTAACTACCCACGATGATGTTTGTGTTGTACAAGAGGTCCTGGCATGTAGATGTGGCTCAATGGAATTTATATGTAGTATTATTTTCTTATTAAGTGCTTCCAATAAGGTCCCGTATGTTATATACATCAGGTTAAATGTCAGTTTCCGAACGGGTCATGCCTAAACTTTTAGGGGCGGATTTGAGGTCATGACATGTAATTACGGTGTTTACTTACCATTTCTCATGCGTTAGGGTTCGAACACTTGGATCCTTATTTGGACCCTCTTGCATGATAGCAGATATGTAATTACGGTATTTACTTACCATTTCTCACGCATTAGGTTTCGAACAATCGAGCACTTATTCGGATTCTGCTGCATGATGGCAGATATGTAATTACGGTGTCTACTTACCGTTTCTTATGCATTAGGGTTCGAACACTTGGACACTTATTCGGATTCTCCTGCATGATGGCAGATATGTAATCACGGTATTTACCAACCATTTCTCATGCGTTAGGGTTCAAACACTCGGATACTTATTCGGACCAACTTGCATGATGGTAGATATGTAATTATGATGTTTACTTATCATTCTCATGCATTAGGGTTCGAACACTTGGACACTTATTCGGATTCTCTTGCGTGATGGCAGATATGTAATTACGTTGTTTACTTTCCACTTCTCATGCATTAGGGTTCGAACACTCGGGCACTTACTCGGATTCTCCAGTATGATGGCGGACATGTAATTATAGTGTTTACTTATCATTTCTCATGCATTATAGCTCGAACAATCGGACACTTATTCGGATTCTTCTGGATGATGGTAGATATGTAACGAAGACAGGTGGCGTGTGCTAGATGGTTGTGCAGTCGATCATCCTTGTCTTCTTATCTTCAAATGTCGGCAAAACGGGACAGCTGGAAAGGCAGCAGATAATGGGAATCTGTTTTATCAAAAGTTGGTGCGTCGGTAATGTCACCACCGAAAGTTGTTTGGCAGTTTGTGGAGCTGGAAAGTTGATGGCAGACAAAGGCTCACATCATGGTGCTTTGCTTTTGCCTTTACTTTTATCGTGGAGTAACTTGTCGGCAATCATTTCAGTAACCGAATCCCAAATATCTCCATAATTGGGTTCATTCGGGTCTTCATCCGGATCCTGAGATTCACCCGCAAGGACAGTAAAAGTATTGTCTTCTTCATATGGATCTGCTGTAGCCCTATCGTCTTCACTTTGGGTGCTGGATGTGGATTTCATGCTAGAGTCTTTGCTAGCAATGGACTGAATAAATTGTTGTTTCATATAATCCATGCTTTTGATTACAAGCTCTGTTTCTGATAAATCTGGAAATTTTTCCCTAAGCTCTTGCTGGATTTGGACAAAAGGATTGACTGGAGGAGCTGGGATGGATTTTGGTGAAGCATCCCAGCAGGCTTGCGTATGTTCCTTAATTTTCTGGAGTAATTCCTGCTTAGGTTTTGGACCATCCATTTTAATCCACCATTTATACAGGAAAACACGTTTTAATCTGGGAACTTTATTCTGGAAGTCACATCTGAAATCCCATTTCCATATCCAGGGAATGCCAAAACGAATAACAAAATGAATAAGGCATTTGGACATAGAAATTTCTTTGTTTACTGGTAGTTGGCTGAATGCTACTTGCCATTCATTGAATGCAAGTCTAACATGTTCTGGAAAGGCGTCAAGCTGGATTCCAAATTTATCCCACCAAATGAGAAACCAATTGGGGAGATCATTTTTGAGAACGTCGGGAAGAACATGAAAAAACCATGAATGGCTTCGTGGGGGATTCATATAATAAAATGCTTGAGAAAAAGCATCAATATAATCCCAATAACTGTATCTGGATTCTTTAGACCTGATGTCAAGAGTTCTGGTAACATGGGGATGCATACCCCAGGCCTGTATAGGCACAATATTCTGGATAGTAGCCTTACTGTAATTAATAGGACTTGCAGTCCTATTGGGATCGGCTAAGTGATGCTGGAATTGTACCGAAGCAAGTTCAGTGAGAATTTGCTCGTACACATATCTGTATTGATCAAAACGCGGAGGTGCGTTTTGAGTGGCGAGATAACGGCGTTTTATCTCCCACGGATCAACCATCCATTGGACATCGGAAGAATCAATATAGAGGACGGTTTCAATCATGAATATGTCCTGGAATTCTTTTTCAAGAAATTTTATTTTTTGCTGAAAAGAGGATTGCTGTAATCTTTGTTCTGTAGTCAAAAAGCTAACTTCTTTTTGGAGAAAATTTATCTGGTTTTGTTTTGAAGAAACTAAATCAGTAATTTGATCTAATTCTTTTGTACAGGGAGAAGTGATGAATTCAAAAACAATGTTTTGATTATCAAGAGTTGTACGAATTCCTATTGTATCAATTTTAGTAATAGGCATTAAAAGGTTCAGGAATGGAGTTCCAAGAATTATGTGTTGCGCCATATTTTTAATTAAAACAAAAGAGGTTTTTAAACATAATCCTTGATTGCAAATTAAGACTTCTGGAAGTTTGTAATCAATATACAAACTGTTACCACTGGCACTGGTAAGTGACTAGCTTGTTCGAACCGTAATGCGTGAGAAATGGTAAGTAAACGCCGTATTTAAATATCTGCCACTATACACGAGAATCCGTATAGGTGTTCGAGTTTTCGAATCGTAATGCGTGAGAAATGGTAAGTAAACGCCGTATTTACATATCAGCCACTGTGCAGGAGAATCCGTATAGGTGTTCGGGTGTTCGAATCGTAATGCATGAGAAATGGTAAGTAAACACCGTATTTACATATCTGCCACTGTGCAGGAGAATAGCTATAGGTGTTCGAGTGTTCGAACCGTAATGCATGAGATATGGAAAGTAAACGCCGTATTTACATATCTACCACTGTGCAGGAGAATCCGTACAGGTGTTCGAGTGTTCGACCCGTAATGCACGAGATATGCTAAGTAAACGCCGTATTTACATATCTATCACTGTGCGGGATAATCCCTATCGGTGTTTGAGTGTTCGAAACGTAATGCATGAGATATGGTAGGTAAACGTCGTATTTAGATATCTGCCACTGTGCAGGATAATCCGTATAGGTGTTCGAGCGTTCGAACCGTAATGCATGAGAAATGGTAAGTAAACGCCGTATTTACATATCTGCCACTATGCAGGGGAATCCATATAGGTGTTCGAGTGTTCGAACCGTAATGCGTGAGAAATTGTAAGCAAACGCCGTATTTACATATCTGCGACTGTGCAGGCTAATCCGTGTAGGTGTTCGAGTGTTCGAACCGTAATGCGTGAGAAATGGTAAGTAAACGCCGTATTTACATATCTGTCACTGTGCAGGAGAATCCGTATAGGTGTTCGAGTGTTCGAACCGTAATGCATGAGAAATGATAAGTGAACACCGTATTTACATATCTGCCACTGTGCAGGAGAATACGTATAGGTGTTCGAGTGTTCGAACCGTAATGCATGAGATACGGAAAGTAAATGCCGTATTTACATATCTGCCACTGTGCAGGAGAATCCGTACAGGTGTTCGAGTGTTCGAACCGTAATGCACGAGATATGGTAAGTAAACGCCGTATTTACATATCTGCCACTGTGCAGGATAATCCGTATAGGTGTTCAACTGTTCGAAACGTAATGCATGAGATATGGTAGGTAAACGCCGTATTTAGATATCTGCTACAATGCAGGAGAATCCGTATAGGTGTTCGAGTGTTCGAACCGTAATGCATGAGAAATGGTAAGCAAACGCCGTATTTACATATCTGCCATTTTGCAGGGGAATCCGTATAGGTGTTCGAGTGTTCGAACCGTAATGCGTGAGAAATTGTAAGTAAACGCCGTATTTACATATCTGCCACTGCGCAGGCTAATCCGTGTAGGTGTTCGAGTGTTCGAATCGTAATGCGTGAGAAATGGTAAGTAAACGCCGTATTTACATATCTGCCACTGTGCACGAGAATCCGTATAGGTGTTCGGGCGTTCGAATCGTAATGCATGAGAAATGGTAAGTAAACACCGTATTTACATATCTGCCACTGTGCAGGAGAATCCCTATAGGTGTTCGAGTGTTCGAACCGTAATGCATGAGATATGGAAAGTAAACGCCGTATTTACATATCTACCACTGTGCAGGAGAATCCGTACAGGTGTTCGAGTGTTCGAACCGTAATGCACGAGATATGCTAAGTAAACGCTGTATTTACATATCTGCCACTGTGCGGGATAATCCCTATCGGTGTTCGAGTGTTCGAAACGTAATGCATGAGATATGGTAGGTAAACGTCGTATTTAGATATCTGCCACTGTGCAGGATAATCCGTAAAGGTGTTCGAGCGTTCGAACCGTAATGCATGAGAAATGGTAAGTAAACGCCGTATTCACATATCTGCCACTATGTAGGGGAATCCGTATAGGTGTTCGAGTGTTCGAACCGTAATGCGTGAGAAATTGTAAGCAAACGCCGTATTTACATATCTGCCACTGTGCAGGCTAATCCGTGTAGGTGTTCGAGTGTTCGAACCGTAATGCGTGAGAAATGGTAAGTAAACGCCGTATTTACATATCTGTCACTCTGCACGAGAATCCGTATATGTGTTCGAGTGTTCGAACCGTAATGCATGAGAAATGGTAAGTAAACGCCGTATTTACATATCTGCCACTGTGCAGGAGAATCCGTATAGGTGTTCGAGTGTTCGAACCGTAATGCGTGAGAAATTGTAAGTAAACGCCGTATTTACATATCTGCCACTGTACAGGCTAATCCGTGTAGGTGTTCGAGTGTTCAAACGTAATGCGTGAGAAATGGTAAGTAAACGCCGTATTTACATATCTGCCACTGTGCAGGAGAATCCGTATAGGTGTTCGGGTGTTCGAACCGTAATGCATGAGAAATGGTAAGTAAACACCGTATTTACATATCGGCCATTGTGGAGGAGAATCCGTATAGGTGTTCGAGTGTTCGAACCGTAATGCATGAGATATGGAATGTAAATGCCGTATTTACATATCTACCACTGTGCAGGAGAATCCGTACAGGTGTTCGAGTGTTCGAACCGTAATGCACGAGATATGCTAAGTAAACGCTGTATTTACATATCTGCCACTGTGCGGGATAATCCCTATCGGTGTTCGAGTGTTCGAATCGTAATGCATGAGATATGGTAGGTAAACCCCGTATTTAGATATCTGCCACTGTGCAGGAGAATCCGCATAGGTGTTCGAGTGTTCAAACCCTTATGCCTGAGAAATGGTAAGTAAACCCCGTACTTACATATCTGATCTGCCACTGTGCAGGAGAATCCGCATAGGGGTTCGAGTGTTCCAACCGTAATGCGCAAGAAATGGTACCGAAACCCCGTATTTACATATCTGCCACTATGCAGGAGAATCCGTACAAGTGTTCGAGTGTTCGAACCGATTTGTAAATACGGCGTTTACATACATTTCTCAGCATGTAGGTTCGAACACTCGAACACCTTAGGGATTCTTGCTGCAAAGGCAGACATGTAAATACGGCGTTTACTTACCATTTCTCGTCGCATTAGGGTTCGACACTCGAACCCTATACGGATTCTCCTACCAGTGGCAGATATGTAAATACGGCGTTTACCTTACCATTTCTCGTGCATTCGGTTCGAATCTCGACACTATTACGGATTCTCCTGGCACAGTGGCAGATATCTAAATACGGGTTTCACAACCATTTCTCCGCATTACGGTTTCAACCTCGAACACCATAACGGATTCTCCTGCAGTGGCAGATATGTAAATACGGGTTTACTTACCATTTTCTCGCTTGGGTTCGAACACTCGAACACCTATAGCGGATTTCCTGCACAGTGGAGATATGTATACGGCGTTTACTTACCATTTCTCACGGCATTAGGGTTCGAACACTGAACACCTATACGGATTCTCTGCACAGTGGCAGATATGTAAATACTGGGTTTACTTACCATTTCTCACGCATTAGGGTTCGAACACTCGAACACCTATGACGGATTCTCCTGCACAGTGGCGATAGTAAATCGGCGTTTACTTACCATTTCTCCGCATTAGGGTTCGAACACTCGACACCTATACGATTCTCCTGACAGTGGCAGATATGTAAATTACTCGGGCGTTTACTTTACCATTTCTCAGCGCATTAGGTTCGAACACTCGAACACCTATTGCGGATTTCCTGCACAGTGGCAGATATGTAAATACGGCGTTTACTACCATTTTCTACGCATTAGGGTTCGAACACTCGAAG
>NW_021030720.1:268101-279614 GCF_004153795.1 Camellia sinensis
TATAGGTGTTCGAGTGTTCGAACCGCAAATCCATGAGAAATGATAAGTAACGCCGTATACATGTCTGCCACTGTGCTGGAGAATCCGTATAGGTGTTCGAGTGTTCGATCCGTAATGCATGAGAAATGGTAAGTAAACGCCGTAGTCACATATCTGCCACGGTGCCGGAGAATCCGTATATGTGTTCGAGTGATCGAGCCGTAATGCGTGAGAAAGGGTAAGTAAACGCCGTCTTTACATATCTGCCACTGTGCAGGAGAATCTGTATAGGTGTTCGTGTGTTCGAACCCTAATGCATGAGAAAAGGTAAGTAAACACGGTATTTACATATCTGCTATTGTGCAAGAGAATCCGTATAAGTGTTCGAGTTTCGAACTGTAATGCGTGAGAAATTGTAAGTAAACGGTGTATTTACATATCTTCCACTGTGCAGGAGAATTCGTATAGGTGTTCGAATGTTCGAACCGTAATGCCTGAGAAATGGTAAGTAAACGCCGTATTTACATATCTGCCACTGTGCAGGAGAATCCGTATAGGTGTTCGAGTGTTCGAACCGTAAAGCGTGAGAAATAGTAAGTAAACGCCGTATTTACATATCTTCCACTTTGCAGGAGAATCCGTATAGGTGTTCGAGTGTTCGAGTCGTCATACGTAAGAAATGGTAAGTAAACGCCGTATTTACATATCTGCCACTGTGCAGGAGAATCCGTATAGGTGTTCGAGTGTTCGAGCCGTAATGCATGAGAAATGGTAAGTAAACGCCGTATTTACATATTTGCCACTGTGTAGGAGAATCCGTATAGGTGTTCGAGTGTTCGAACCGTAATGCATGAGAAATGGTAAGTGAACGCCGTATTTACATATCTGCCACTGTGTAGGAGAATCCATATAGGTGTTCGAGTGTTCGAACCGTAATGCATGAGAAGTGGTGAGTAAACGCCGTATTTATATATCTGCCATTGTGCAGGAGAATCTGTATAGATGTTCGAGTGTTCGATCCGTAATGCATGAGAAATGGTAAGTAAACGCCGTAATTACATATCTGCTACGGTGCCGGAGAATCCGTATAGGTGTTCGAGTGTTCGAGCCGTAATGCGTGGGAAATGGTAAGTAAACGCCGTGTTTACATATCTGCCACTGTGCAGGAGAATCTGTAGAGGTGTTCGAGTGCTCGAACCCTAATGCATGAGAAATGGTAAGTAAACTCGGTATTTACATATCTGCTATTGTACAGGAGAATCCGTATAAGTGTTCGAGTGTTCGAACCGTAATGTGTGAAAAATTGTAAGTAAACGCCGTATTTACAAATATGCCACTGTGCAGGAGAATCCGTATAGGTGTTCGAGTGTTCGAACCGCAATGCCTGAGAAATGGTAAGTAAACGCCGTATTTACCTATCTGTCAACGTGCAGGAGAATCCGTATAGGTGTTTGAGTGTTCGAACAGTAATGCGTGGGAAATTGTAAGTAAACGTCGTATTTACATATCTGCCACTTTGCAGGAGAATCCGTATTGGTGTTCGAGTGTTCAAGCCGTAATGCGTGAGAAATGGTAAGTAAACGCTGTATTTACATATCTGCCACTGTGCAGGAGAATCCGTATAGGTGTTCGAGTGTTCAAACCGTAATGCGTGAGAAATGGAAAGTAAACGCCGTATTTACAGATCTACCACTCTGCCGGAGAATCCGTATAGGTGTTCGAGTGTTGGAGCCGTAATGCGTGAGAAATGGTAAGTAAACGCCGTATTCACATATATGCCACTGTGCCTGAGAATCCGTATTGGTATTCGAGTGTTCGAACCGTAATGCATGAGGAATGGTATGTAAACGCCATATTTACATATCTGCCATTGTGCAGGAGAATCCGTATATGTGTTCGTGTGTTCGAACCGTAATGCGTGAGAAATTGTAAGTAAACGCCGTGTTCACATATCTGCCATTTTGCAGGAGAATCCGTATCGGTCTTCGATTGTTCGAACTGTAATGCCTGAGAAATGGTAAGTAAACGCCGTATATACATATCTGCCACTGTGCAGGAGAATCCGTGTAGGTGTTCGAGTGTTCGAACCGTAATGCGTGGGAAATTGTAAGTAAATGCCGTATTTACATATCAGCCACTTTGCAGGAGAATCCGTATAGGTGTTCGAGTGTTCAAGTCGTAATGCGTGAGAAATGGTAAGTAAACGCCGTATATACATATCTGCCACTGTGCAGGAGAATCCGTGTAGGTTTTCGAGTGTTCGAACCGTAATGCGTGGGAAATTGTAAGTAAATGCCGTATTTACATATCTGCCACTTTGCAGGAGAATCCGTATAGGTGTTCGAGTGTTTGAGTCGTAATGCGTGACAAATGGTAAGTAAACGCCGTATTTACATATCTGCCACTGTGCAGGAGAATCCGTATAGGTGTTCGAGTGTTCGAGTCGTAATGCACGAGAAATGGAAAGTAAACGCCGTATTTACATATTTGCCACTGTGTTGGAGAGTCCGTATAGGTGTTCGAGTGTTCGAACCATAATGCATGAAAACGGATAAGTAAACCCCGTATTTACATATCTGCCGCAGTGCAGGAGAATCCGTATAGGTGTTCGAGTGTTCGAACCGTAATGCATGACAAAGGGTAAGTAAACGCCGTATTTACATATCTACCACGGTGTAGGAGAATCGGTATAGGTGTTCGATTGTTCGACCGGTAATGCGTGAGAAATGGTAACTAAACACCGTGTTTACATATCAGCCACTGTGCAGGAGAATCCGTATAGGTTTTCGAGTGTTCGAACCGTAATGCATGAGAAATGGTAAGTAAACGCCGTATTTACATATCTGCCACGGTGCCGCAGAGTCCGTATAGGTGTTCGATGTTCGAGCCGTAATGCGTGAGAAATGGTAAGTAAACGCTGTATTTACATATCTGCCACTGTGCAGGAGAATCCGTATAGGTGTTCGAGTGTTCAAACCGTAATGCGTGAGAAATGGAAAGTAAACGCCGTATTTACAGATCTACCACTCTGCCGGAGAATCCGTATAGGTGTTCGAGTGTTGGAGCCGTAATGCGTGAGAAATGGTAAGTAAACGCCGTCTTTACATATCTGCCACTGTGCAGGAGAATCCGTATAGGTGTTCGAGTGTTCGAACAGTAACGCGCGAGAAATTGTAAGTAAACGCTGTGTTTACATATCTTCCACTGTGCAGTGGAATCCGTACAGGTCTTCGAGTGTTGGAACTGTAATGCCTGAGAAATGGTAAGTAAACGCCGTATTTACATATCCGCCACCGCGCAGGAGAATCCGTATAGGTGTTCGAGTGTTCGAGCTCTAATGCGTGAGAAATGGTAAGTAAACGCCGTATTTACAGATCTACCACTGTGCCGGAGAATCCGTATAGGTGTTCGAGTGTTGGAGCCGTAATGCGTGAGAAATGGTAAGTAAACGCTGTATTTACATATCTGCCACTGTGCCGGAGAATCCGTATTGGTATTCGAGTGTTGGAACCGTAATGCATGAGGAATGGTATGTAAACGCCATATTTACATATCTGCCATTGTGCAGGAGAATCCGTATAGGTATTCGAGTGTTCGACCCGTAATGCCTGAGAAATGGTTAGTAAACGCGGTATTTACATATCTGCCACTGTGCAGGGGAATCCGTATAGGTGTTTGAGTGTTCAAACCGTAATGCGTGAGAAATTGTAAGTAAACGCCGTATTTACATATCTGCCACTGTGCAGGAGAATCCGTACAGGTCTTCGAGTGTTCGAACCGTAATGCCTGAGAAATGGTAAGTAAACGCCGTATTTACATATCTGTCACCGTGCAGTAGAATCCGTATAGGTGTTCGAGTGTTCGAGCTCTAATGCGTGAGAAATGGTAAGTAAACGCCGTATTTACATATCTGCCACTGTGCAGGAGAATCCGTATAGGTGTGCGAGTGTTCGAACCGTAATGCGTGAGAAATGGAAAGTAAACGCCGTATTTACAGATCTACCACTATGCCGGAGAATCCGTATAGGTGTTCGACTGTTGGAGCCGTAATGCGTGAGAAATAGTAAGTAAACGCCGTATTTACATATCTGCCACTGTGGCGGAGAATCCGTATTGGTATTCGAGTGTTGGAACCGTAATGCATGAGGAATGATATGTAAACGCCGTATTTACATATCTGCCATTGTGCAGGAGAATCCGTATAGGTGTTCGAGTGCTGGAGCCGAAATGCGTGAGAACTGGTAAGTAAATGTCGTATTTACATATCTGCCACTGTGCAGGAGAATCCGTATTGGTGTTCGAGTGTTCGAACCGTAATGCATGAGAAATGGTATGTAAACACCGTATTTACATATCTGCCACAGTGCAGGGGAATCCGTATGGGTGTTCGAGTGTTCGAACTGTAATCCATGAGAAATGGTGAGTAAACGCCGTATTTACATATCTGCCACTGTACAGGAGAATCTGTATAGGTGTTCGAGTGGTCGAACCCTAATGCATGAGAAATGGTAAGTAAACGCCATATTTACATATCTGCCATTGCGCAGGAGAATCCATATAGGTGTTCGAATGTTCGAACCGTAATGCCGTAGAAATGGTAAGTAAATGCGGTATTTACATATCTGCCACTATGCAGGAGAATCCGTATAGGTGTTTGAGTGTTCGAACCGTAATGCGTCAGAAATTGTAAGTAAACGCCGTATTTACATGTCTTCCGCTGTACAGGAGAATCCGTACAGGTCTTCGAGTGTTCGAACCGTAACGCCTGAGAAATGGTAAGTAAACGCCGTATTTACATATCTGCCACTGTGCAGGAGAATCCGTATAGGTGTTCGAGTGTTCGAACCGTAATGCATGAGAAATAATAAGTAAACGCCGTATTTACATATCTGCCACGATGCCGGAGAATCCGTATAGGTGTTCGAGTGTTCGAGCCGTAATGCGTGAGAAATGGTAAGTAAACTCCGTGTTTACATATTTGCCACTGTACAGGAGAATCCGTATAGGTGTTCGAGTGTTCGAACCCTAATGCATGAGAAATGGTAAGTAAACGCCATATTTACAAATCTGCCATTGTGCAGGAGAATCCGTATAGGTGTTCGAGTGTTCGAACCGTAATGCCGTAGAAATGGTAAGTAAACGCGGTATTTACATATCTGCCACTGTGCAGGAGAATCCATATAGGTGTTTGAGTGTTCGAACCGTAATGCGTCAGAAATTGTAAGTAAACGCCGTATTTACATGTCTTCCACTGTACAGGAGAATCCGTACAGATCTTCGATTGTTCGAACCGTAACGCCTGAGAAATGGTAAGTAAATGCCGTATTTACATATCAGCCACTGTGCAGGAGAATCCGTATAGGTGTTCGAGTGTTCGAACCGTAATGCGTGAGAAATGGAAAGTAAACGCCGTATTTACAGATCTACCACTATGCCGGAGAATCCGTATAGGTGTTCGACTGTTGGAGCCGTAATGCGTGAGAAATAGTAAGTAAACACCGTATTTACATATCTGCCACTGTGCCGGAGAATCCGTATTGGTATTCGAGTGTTGGAACTGTAATGCATGAGGAATGATTTGTAAACGCCGTATATACATATCTGCCATTGTGCAGGAAAATCCGTATAGGTGTTCGAGTGCTGGAGCCGTAATGCGTGAGAACTGGTAAGTAAACGCCGTATTTACATATCTGCCACTGTGCAGGAGAATCCGTATTGGTGTTCGAGTGTTCGAACCGTAATGCATGAGAAATCGCATGTAAACGTCGTATTTACATATCTGCCACAGTGCAGGCGAATCCGTATAGGTGTTCGAGTGTTCGAACTGTAATGCATGAGAAATGGTGAGTAAACGCCGTATTTACATATCTGCCACTGTGCAGGAGAATCCGTATAGGTGTTCGAGTGGTCGAACCCTAATGCAAGAGAAATGGTAAGTAAACGCCATATTTACATATCTGCCATTGTGCAGGATAATCCGTATAGGTGTTCTAGTGTTCGAACCGTAATGCCATAGAAATGGTAAGTAAACGCGGTATTTAAATATCTGCCACTGTGCAGGATAATCCGTATAGGTGTTTGAGTGTTCGAACCGTAATGCGTGAGAAATTTTAAGTAAACGCCGTATTTACATGTCTTCCACTGTACAGGAGAATCCGTACAGGTCTTCGAGTGTTCGAACCGTAACGCCTAAGAAATGGTAAGTAAACGCCGTATTAACATATCTGCCACTGTGCAGGAGAATCCGTATAGGTGTTCGAGTGTTCGAACCGTAATGCATGAGAAATAATAAGTAAACGCCGTATTTACATATCTGCCACGATGCTGGACAATCCGTATAGGTGTTCGAGTGTTCAAGCCGTAATGCGTGAGAAATGGTAAGTAAACGCCGTGTTTACATATCTGCCACTGTGCAGGAGAATCCGTATAGGTGTTCGAGTTTTCGAACCCTAATGCATGAGAAATGGTAAGTAAACGCTATATTTACATATCTGCCATTGTGCAGGAGCATTCGTATAGGTGTTCGAGTGTTCGAACCGTAATGCCTTAGAAATGGTAAGTAATTGCGGTATTTACATATCTGCCACTGTGCCGGACAATCCGTATTGGGGTTCGAGTGTTCGAACCGTAATGCATGAGAAATGATATGTAAACACCGTATTTACATATCTGCCACAGTGCAGGGGAATCCGTATAGCTGTTCGAGTGTTCGAACTGTAATGCATGAGAAATGGTGAGTAAACGCCGTATTTACATATCTGCCACTGTGCTGGAGAATCCGTATAGGTGTTCGAGTGGTCGAACCCTAATGCATGAGAAATGGTAAGTAAACGCCATATTTACATATCTGCCGTTGTGCAGGAGAATCCGTATAGGTGTTCTAGGGTTCGAACCGTAATGCCGTAGAAATGGTAAGTAAACGCGGTATTTATCTATTACGGTTCTTCCTGCACATACGGCAGATATGTAAATACCGGGTTTACTTATCGTTTCTCATGCATTACGTTCAACACTCGAACACCTATTACGATTTTCTCCTGCACAGTGGCCCAGATATGTAAACACGCGTTACTACCTTTTCCACTGCATTACGGTTCGAAACACTCGCAACACTATACGGATTTCTCGCTACAACTAGTGGCAGATATTCTAAATTACGGCGTTTACTTACCATTTCTTCTTGCTATAGGATTCGAACACTCGAACACCTATACGGATTCTCCTGCACAGTGGCCGATATTAAATTAGGCGTTTCACTTACCACTTTCTCACGCAGTTACGCGTTCGAACACTCGAACACCTATACGGATTCTCTGCACAGTGGCCAGTATGTACAATACGGCGTTAACTTTACCATTCTCATGCATTAGGTCTCGAACACTCGAACACCTAGTACGATTTCTCCTATCACAGTGGCATATATGTAAAACGGGTTTACTTACCATTTCTCGCATTACGGCATCGAACACTCGCAACACCTATACGGATCTCTGGCACCGTGGCAGATATGTAAAATTACGGCGTGTTACTTTGTGACATCTTTCGTCATGCATTACGGTTGAAAACTCGGAACACCTATACGGATTCTCCTGACACAGTGGCAGAATGTTAAATACGGCGTTTACTTACCATGTTTCTCATTGGCATTGACGGCTTCGAAACTACTCGAACCACCTTATACGGATTCCTCCTCACAGTGGCAGATTTGTAAAGTATGGCGTTTACTTACCATTTCTCACAGCATTAGGCTTCGAACACTCGAACACCTATACGATTACTCCAGAACAGTGGCAGATATGCTAATCACGAGCGTTTAGTATACCATTTCTACACGCATTACGGCTCGAACACCGAACACTATACGGATATCGCCTGCATCAATGGCAGATATGTACAATACGGCGTTTTACCTTTACCATTTCTCACGTTATTACGGCGTCGAACACTCAACACCTATACGGATTCCCTGCTAAAAAGTGGCAGAATATGAAATACGGCGTTTAACTTACCATATTTCTCACGCCTTATCGGTTCGAATCACTCTGAACACCTATACGCGATCTCCAGCACAATACAGATATGTAAATACGCATTACTTACCATTTCTCATGCATAGGGTTCGAACAGCTCGAAAACCTATACGAATTCTCCTGCACAGTGGAATTAGTGTAATAACCGGCGTTTTTACTTACATTTTTCACGCATTACGGCTCGAAACACTCGCAACATATACGGCAATTTCTCCGCACTGCAGATATTGTAAACTACGCGTTTACTACCATTTCCATGCATTAGGGATCGAAACACGTCGCAAACCTATACGATTCCCTGCCACAGTGGCAGATATGTAAACACGGCATTACTACCATTTCCAAAAGCATTACGGCTCGAACACTCGAACACCTATACGATTCCAGTGCACCTTGGCAAGATATGCTAAATACAGGCGTTTTACTACATTCTCATGCATTACGCGATCGACAACACTCGAACACTGATACGGATTCACTCCTGCACAGTGGCAGATATGTAAATAACGGGCTTAACACCACTTTCTCAGTGCATTTACGGTTGGAACACTCGAACACCTTATACGGATTCTCTCACACATGGCAGAATGTAATACGGCGTTTACTTACCATTTTCATCGCATTACGGTCTCGAATACTCGAACAACTATACGGATTCTCCTGCACAGTGGCAAGATATGTAAAACGGCGTTACTTACCATTTCTCATGGCATTAACGGTCGTAACACTCGAACACCTATACGGATTCTCCTGACAGTGGCAGATATGTTAAAAGCCGGCGGTTTACTTACCTGTTCTTCACGATTACGAGCTCGAAACATCGAACACCTATACGGATTATCCTTCTGGCACGTTGAGAGATATTATAATACGCGTTTACTTACCATTTCTCAGCTATTACGGTTCGAACATCGAACACCGTATACGATTCTCTCCTGCACTGTGGTAATATGTAAATACGCGACATTACTTACCATTTCTCATGCATTTACGGTTCGAACCACTCCGAACAACCTATACGGATTCTCCTGCACTAGCCCGGCAGATATTGTAAATACGGCGTTTTACTTACAATTTTACGCCATTACGGTTCAACCTCGAACACTATAGCGGATTCTCTTTCACACAAGTAGCAAATATGTAAAATACGGCGTTTACTTACCTATTTCTCTGCATTTAAAAAGGGCTCGACCAACACACTCGAACTCCTATATATGGCATTCTCCTGCTAGTGTGCAGATATTGTAAACTACGGCGTTTTACTTACCCGATTTCTCACGCATTACGGGCTCGAACACTCGAACCACTATACGGATTCTCCGGCTACAAGTGGCAGATTATGTGATACGGCGTTTTACTTACAATTTCCCATGCATTACGGTTCGAACATCGAACAACCTATACGGATTCCCTGCCAATGGCAAATTATGTAATACGGCTTTATACTTACCGGTTTTCTCAGGGCATTACGCTCGAACACCGAAACGATAACGGATTTCTGCCCAAATGGTCAGATGTGAGTACATCGGCGTTTACCTTTACATATTTCAAACGCATTCGCGTTCGAACACTCGAACCCTTACGGATTCTCTACCGGCCAAGGTGGCGATTTGTAAATACGGCGTTTACTTACCATTTCTCACGGGCAGTTACGGCTCGAACCACTCGAACACCTATACGGATCTCCGCACCATGGCAGATATGTAAATTACAGGCGTCTACTATTCAATTTCTCAGCATTTACGGGTCTCGACACCGAACACCTATACAGATTCTCCTGCACAGCGGGCAGAATTTGTAAAATACGGCGTGTTACTACATTTCTCAGGATTACGGTATCGAACACTCGCAACCTATACGGATTCTCCACCAGTGGCAGATATGGTAAATACGGCGTTTACTTACCAATTTTCTCACAGATTACGGTCGAACACTCGAACACGCTATACGGATATTCCTGCACAGTGGCAGATATAGTAAATAACGGGCGTTTACTTATAATTTCTACCACGCATTACGGCGTTCGAACACTCGAACACCTATACGGATCTCCTGCATAGTGGCAGATATGTTAAATACGGCGTTTACTTACCATTTCTCAGGCCTTTACAGTTCGAAAACACTCGACGACCATACGGATTCTCCTGACAAGTGGCCAGATTATGTAAATACGACGTTTACTTACCAATTTCTCAGCGATTGCGTGTTCGAACAGTCGAAGAATCCTATACGGATTACTCCTGCACATGGCATATTGTAAAATACGGCGTTACTTACAATTTTCAACGCGTTACGGTTCGGAACACTCGAACATTCCTATACGATTCTTTCCTGCCGAATAGGCAATATGTAATACCGTGTTTACTTACCATTCTCATGGCCTAGCGGTCCTCGAACACTCGAACACCTAGACAGGATTCTCCGCACGTGGCAGATATGTAAACACGGCGTTTACTTACCATTTGTCAGCATTACGGTCGAACACTTGAACACCTATACGGATCTCCTGCATACGTAGGCCAGATATGCTTAAAATTACGACGTTTTACTTACCATTTCTCATGCATTACGCGATCGAAACACTCGAACACCTATACAGATTCTCCTGCACACTCGGCTGATATGTAAATACGGCGTTTACTCTAACCTTCTTCATGCATTACGGTCGAACACTCGAAACACCTATACGGATTTCTCCTACACAGTGGTAGATATGTAAATACAGGCGTTTACTTACATTTTACATTCCAGCATTACGGTTCGAAACACTCGCAAACCTATACTGATTCTCCTAGCACCAGTGGCAGATATGTAAATACGGCGTTTACTTACCTAATTCTCATGCATTAGGCTTCGAACACTTCGAACACCTATACGGATTCTCCGCACAGTGGCAGATATGTAAATACGGCGTTTTACTTATTATTCTCATCGCATTACGCGTCTCAACATCGAACACCTATTACGTCTCGGCTGCACCGTGCAGAGAATGTAAATACGGCGTTTTACTTACCATTTCTCATGCATTACGGTCGAACACGTCAACACCTATACGGATTCTCCATGCACAGTGCAAGATATATAAATACGGCGTTTACTTACATTCCTCCAGCATTACGGCTTCGAACACTCGAAAACACCTATACGGATTTCTTCTTGACATGTGCAGATATGTAATACTGTGGACGTTTACATCCAATTTTCTACTGCATTTACGGTTCGAACACTCGACACTACACCATAGGCAATATGTAATTACGCGGTCTTATTTGTATCGGTGAATGAACCTTACGGTACCCAAAGTGGCAGATATGTAAATTACGGCGCTTTACTACAATTTCCCCCGCTATTATCGGTTCGGAAACACTCGAACACCTATACGGATTTCGGCTCACAGTGGCAGATATGATAAATACGGCGGTCTTACTTACCAATTCTCATTGAATAGGGTCGAAACACGTCGGACACCTATACGGATTCTCCTGCACAGTGGCAAAATATGTA
>NW_021030721.1:0-11162 GCF_004153795.1 Camellia sinensis
TGAATTGCCATACCCACTGTACGGGGAGTAAATAATCTATGCTTCCACACTTCTTTGCCTCCGATGTACTGTTTACTTCAATCGCGTCGTTTCTCCTACAATCACAACAGAAGTGAGTTAGCTAGTGGGTGTCTCATTGGAAAACCCCTCCAACGGTCAAGTTAGCACCCTTGGAGAATATAAGAGAGTGAGAGAGTTTTCTGACTCGAGATTGCTTACCTTCCAAACTAAAGTGTTGGCCTTTTATAGAAGCCAATATCCCTCTTCTCCACATACGTCGCACCACTCCCCATGTTCTTGGGACGTAGAGATTCTATTCTCTTATTTCCTTACACGCATATACTTGTCATAGGTAGACAACTGGACACTCAGCATTAACTTGGGCAGGTCACTATTCGTCCCCCACTAACTGTTGGGGCACGGGCAACATCTAATCGAGCCACCCTTGACCGAGGTAACAACAACCCGATTAGCCTATGACCATTATCCATAAGCCAAATACCATGCTACTACCCAAAGCTCAACCGAGCTATCAGCTCGGCTGGAACCAAGCGGGTACTCTCCGCCCCTGCCTTCCATCAAGGCCCAATATTGTTTGTTCCGAACATTTCGGCAAGTTCAACTAGATCCAGCAGAACACCTCGGAGAGCTTGGCTAGAAGGCAGTCCATCTTCAGTGGCCCAACTGAACACAAATGAGTGGGTCGAGCTTGGCCCATCATAACTTGGTCAAGATTGACCTATCGCAGCACGGCACAAAACTCCCCTTTTAGTTGCCCCTTCATTCGGTCTGCTTCAGTATGACTTGGATTTCTATAACTGGCCGAGCTAGATACTCTACCCGGTTCACCAAACTGCTCGGTGGAAATTCCCTTCTTAATTGGCCCTTAATCCCTTTTGTTGCAACATGATTGGGATTACTTCGGTCTTGCACAACTTAGCTTTAGCTCGGTTTGGTGTTCAACATTGGGACAGCTCAGCTATGGCATTTAAGTGCCTTTTTTTTTTTTTTTAACTTGGCCCAGTCACATACCGTAGCTTGGCCCTCCATCTCGGCATGGCACTCAATTGACGCATTTGATCCAGCATTACATTTGGTGGAATAGGTGTGGGGCCCAGAAACTTTTATCTTCCAAAACTTAATCAATTATATATGTCACGCCCTCAAAAAGATAAGATTAAACCCATCAATATAAACATACATTTATATACAAAAGATCCACATTTCCTCAACTTATCAGAGTACTTCATTACAAAAGTATTACACGTTAACAACAAAAGTAAATGCCCTACGGGCTTACAGCTTTCCAAGCTAACACTTGGTTACAAAAGAGAGTATTGACTCGGTTACACATTAAGCCCTTGGCTTGTATTTACATGTAATACATCAAAGGAAAATAAGGCAACAAAAGTATGTTTGCCCCTAGACTCCCAAGCTATGTCCTCAGAGGTGGCATGCTACCTGTACCTGAAAATGATGTTCCCATATAGGGTGAGCCACAGCCCAGAGGAGATATACTAAACCAACTATGAACAATGATTAAAAGATTAGCAACTGATAGATGGTCGATACTTGCACTTTCATTTACATCTTATTTCAATTCCATGACCACCAAGTCTACGTTACAATTCACTTTTCATTTCTTGTTCAACTTTGGGTTTGAAAACAGGGCTCAGTACTCTGGCCAAAACATTTTGATGAGATTGTAGTTCATCACTAGAACATTTTCAAAATTCACGGTGGATACACATTTTGGTGTTGTATCAATAACACATAAACTACTTCCGTACTTCACAAACGATGATGATATACATTTTAATGCTATATCAATCAAACAAACTCTTCAATAGATAAACATATGAGCTATATCACTACTACAACAAATAAGCATGTTACACATCAACATATAAGCATATAAGCTGTATCCACACTTCACTAGACAAGCATATGAGCTATATCTACACTTCACTAGACAAGCATATGAGCTATATCTACACTTCACAAAAATAAGCATATGAGCTGTATCTTCACTTCTCTAGACAAGCATATGAGCTGTATCTACGGAGTTCATCCCCCATCTCCTCCCAATCCTATCCGGTTTAGAGGTACATCCCCCATCTTCCCCTAAACCGCGGAGTACATCCCCCATCTCCTCCTCTACACAAAGCATATAAACACAAGGGTTCTATACACAATATAACGCATGTAAACACAGAATCACATACGCAATCAATCAATACATAAAGTTAATGTATTCTATCAACTGTCTACACATAATGCATATAAACACATTGGTCATATACACAATTACTCAATACATAAAGTTAATGTATTCTATCAACCGTCATACTCTATGACACATCCGATTGATTAGTTTTAGTTTTCCTAATCATCATGCATTGTCTACAATAATCAACACTACCCTCCACTGGTAGCCCAAAGCAATTATTTCTAAACAGGGAATTAAATGCACAAATGGATAATATATCAACATTTCAACTAGATGAGCAATAAAAGATTCGTCTACACTCTTTAATCCCATACATTCCCAATTTCAACATTCTCAATTCAATTCCTCGTTTTCTTCAATTAATTATATGCATTAATTAATTAAACCAATTAGGGCAAATTACCATAATTCACCAAAACAACCCTAAGGCTCCATTTCCATCAATGTCCCAACGTTAATCTCATTTCTCTATGCCTAACATGCATATAGGTTTATATTTTTAAAAACTCAACTTTTGTAAAATTACACAAAGGCCCAAACTTTCACAAAATTTTCCCAACAACCCCCAACATATCAAAATGCTAACATTTAAAGACAAAGCTCATAAGATGGAGTAGGTTATCCCTACCTCGAATGATGGGGCTCAACGAAGGAGACGAAGAAACGGAAATGCTCCAAATCCCGAAATTTTCAGATTAGAAGATAGCCCTCGACGATCAACACAACTCTTGTAAAGGTCCAAGGTGAGAAAACAACTCCTACTAGATCAATCCTAAGAGAGAAGTTAGGGTTTTAGTGAGAGGAACTCTCAAAATACCTTTTTGGAAAAGTAAGAGAGAGAAAAGATGTTGAAAAGTGAACAAAAAAGTCGGATCTCGACTTTATATAAAAGTCGCCCCGCTCGAGCGTCCAAACCCCCGCTCGAGCGTCACTCACAGACTCCCGCTCGAGCGTCAACAATCCCGCTCGAGCGGCGGATACACACTCCCAGAACTTTTACAGAACCAGGTCTCCGCTCGAGCGTCAACCCTCTCCGCTCGAACGTCACACACAACATCCCGCTCGAGTGTCAACACTCTCGCTCGAGCGCACAACACTGCAGAGGAGATACTGGAAGATGGAAAACTACGCTCGAGCGTCGAAAGCCCTGCTCGAGCGGACATACAACAACGAAGGGCCCGCTCGAGCGTCAAAATCCCCGCTCGAGCGTGAAGGCCAAAATCTGGGCAACTACTCTTGGTTTCCAAGTTCAACCAACCTGTTTCAAACTTGCCCAACACAACCCAAGACTCGAACACAAGGAGTAGAGGATGTAAACAAGACACACACAACAACTAACTCCACGGAACCTAAGTCCGGATACAACAACTAAAGAAAAGGGAAACCGGGATCGCTATAATGTAAGTTCTACTCACTCTTGAAAGAAGTGCTTGGTGGGCCATGCCTTGTTTCCTTTGCATGATCATAGCATGCATATTCTTTTGCTAGGTGTTTGTATTGCTTGGATCTGGACAACTTTTGCTCGATCCCACAGCTTGGAAGAAAGAATGTGTCTTTGGTAAATGGCATTTTGGAGTCATTTCTTCATGCATGGAATAGTTCAGTAGGCCCTAGCTTCACTTAGCTCGGCCATTCTTTTTTTTATCTCTTTTTCACTCATTTATCCTACTCATGTCAACAGGCATAACTGCCTACACCATAACTACCTTTGTAATACCCCAAACTTTTCAAAATATAATTATTTTGGTATTTAAATTTGGTTATTGAATTTTTTTATTAATGAAATATAAATTGGACATATTTTTGAGAATTTGCCAAACATGCTAGGAAATTTCATAGTGTTTGTAAGTTTCAAATATGATGGCAATTTTGTTATTTTTCAAATTTAATAATAATAAATGAATATTTATATTCTAAATTACAATTTGAGACTATTTATTATAGCTTTTGCTCTTGAATTGTCTTGCTGGTCAATTTTACAATTACTATGACACCAGTTATACTTCTACAAAGAAAATTTGGTGCACCGCAGATGGAGGATATATTTTTATCAACAAAAGAAAACATGCTTTTATAAAGGGTGGCAAGTAAGTAAGGAGCAAAAGCCATGGCTTGGCCATCTTGAAGGCATAAGGCCAATGAAAGGTATTCCTTGGTAATTTTGAAGCCAGGAACACAAAAAATGAATTAGCAAGGCCAAACTAAGTGAAAGGCAGCTCTTTTTTGGTCATCGATAGGGGTGTTTCTTTTGCCTTTGTATTTTTTAATAAACTCAGTGTAACTCATGTCAGTGTTAAGGGTGAAAGTTACTGGTAAGGGTTCTAGTAAAGCACTAATTTCTAATCCTAGAATGGGAAGTCCAATTAAACAGGCTACGTCTAGGATGGTTAGAGATATCATGCCAAACCCTAGGAGCATTGAGTTGCAAGATTATGACCAGAAACAGGCATCAACAGCAACTAACCACTTATTCATATCAAATTTGAGGGTCGACGAACGAATTACCTCACTAATGCCTAGATGTTTCCATACATCTGAGTCATGAGCTTCGATTCATTTGATTCAGCTTTGCCAGATAGAATCTAGTTGTCTCCATGATCTAAGAGGGTTTTTGTTGTTGTCCCAATTTACCCAATTGAATTTTGGTTGGTTCAGAAGTAGAGTTTCGCCATTAGCAAGTGGGTAGTATGGAGTTAGTTCATCTGGGAAATAGGCTGTAAACGTAGGTCCTAGGGTTGCTTTGGCTACGGTGGTGGTACTTGGAATCAAAGTTAACTCCAGCATTAGAGAGCTGGAGAGTTCCCTAATGGTTTTGGGGAATCTAAGACGTTCATCATTGGTTTCATCTTCTTTCGTGGATTTCAAAAGCCATTGTTTAGAGTTCTAAATTGTTTGGTGTTCTGATATGGGAGTTTCGAAAGAGAGAGAGAAGATTGAAGTGAGGTGAAGTTAGAAGGTTTAAGCTTTTATAGCTTATGTTGGGCCCAGTG
This sequence comes from Camellia sinensis, assembly GCF_004153795.1. Taxonomy (NCBI): domain Eukaryota; kingdom Viridiplantae; phylum Streptophyta; class Magnoliopsida; order Ericales; family Theaceae; genus Camellia; species Camellia sinensis. The sequence continues at coordinate 5,221 of NW_021030721.1, forward strand.
TTTGGATTTGTTCGAAATAAGTATATTATTTATCTGGCCCAAGGAATGGATTTGTTTAAGTTAAAAATCATTATTATTTATTTTTCTTAAATAATGGGGCATTGTTTGAACCCATTTTTGTGAAATTCTTGTCGACAGGTGTATCAATCAGATGATGACACATGGCAGAGTCAAAGTGAAAGTCCTTCATCAATCAGAGGAACATGTGGCATGTAAAGGTTGAGCACGTGCATAGAATGATTCAAGTGATAGAGCAGTTATCAGGCTAAGTCATGAACTTAGTGGCTTGTTTTCAGAAAGGAATATGTACGAGATGGAAGGCTTTACCCTGTCGATGTGGTGCTCAAAGTGTAAAGGGACATGTGGCAACATGGAAAAGAGATAGTTTGACAGGAAGATTTGAAGGCTTGGTAGAGTTTGAAGACTTAGAAGTGAGGAGGCAGTTACCATGGTAGTTGGCAATTGCAGTTGCAGTAAGAAGAAGTCCTGCAATCATGGGCCAAGAAAAGAGGAAGAAGATATAAGAGTCAAGGATTTGGCAGAAAGGAGATCATCAACAACACAACAACTTAGCTTATATCTAGAAGTAGTTCTTTTAATTTAGGAGTAGTTTTCTCTGTAACTTGTAACCTTTATGAACTTTGGTGGTTTCATTCTGGAATTACCTATTGTTTATTTTGTTTACTTTGTCGACTGTAATTTTGTTCCAAATAAGTCCTCGTTCTTTTGAGGCATTTAAATCAAAAGCACAGTCATCTGGTTTCTTTGTTTAATTGTTTGTTTAAATTGTTGTTCAATTTCTATCGATTGGGAGTGAGCATAATTTTTACTAACATATTCTTGAAAAAAGGACTTTCGACTTGGATCTTTAGGCGGTGATACTGATTACAAACGCAATGGAGATGTGTTTATTAAAAGTGTCAATGGCACCATGAAACATATTTTTCACAATTTTCCTGTGTGGAGGTTGTTAGATGGACTTGCAACATAGACCAGAAGATTTAAAAATGCTGGTTTTGAATTGAGATTGGATTTAAGTGTTATTCTCTTTATTCTTGAACACTAATTCCTTTTAGTGAAGGTAATGAAGGCCAGAAGAGTACTTTTTCTTTCTTTCTTTTTGTGTGTTATTTGAAATGATTGTAATATTCTCAAATTGGAAAATTTCTATTTACACACGATTGAAAACAACATAGGGGTGTATTCTACCCATTTAAAGATTTCATATATAAAAACACAAAATACTCTCCACACAACATCATCACATATAGACATATAAACATCCAAAATAAATTGGTTTTGAAGATTAAGTGTTTAAGAATATTGATGAACTTCCATTTTTCATTTTCTGCAACTTCCATTTTTATTTTTATTTAACTTCCTTTTTTATTCAAGTTTCTTTTCTACTCAACTTCCTTTTTTATTTAATTTCCAAATAAATCATTGGGGTATAGTGGTTTCTGCATTGAACTTCCATTTTTAATTTTATGCAACTTTCATTTTTATTTTTATTCAACTTCCATTTTTATTCAATTTACTTTTCTATTAAACTTCCTTTTTATTTAATTTTCAAATAAATCGTTAAGGTAGAGTGGTTTCTTGAATGAACTTCAAATTTTAATTTTCCGCGACTTCCGTTTTTATTTCTGTTCAACTTTCATTTTTATTCAATTTACTTTTCAATTAAACTTCCTTTTTTTTTTTTAATTTCCAAATAGATCGTTAAGGTATAGTGGTTTCTTTAATGAACTACCATTTTTTATTTTCTACAACTTCCATTTTTCTTTTTATTCAACTTCCATTTTTATTCAAGTTATTTTTCTATTCAACTTCCTTTTTTATTTAATTTCCAAATAGATCATTAAGGCATAATGGTTTCTTTAATGAACTTCGATTTTTAATTTTTTACAACTTCCATTTTTATTTTTATTTAACTTTCTTTTTTGTTCTGGTTTCTTTTCTACTCAACGTCCATTTTTATTTAATTTCCAAACAGATCGCTAAGGTATAATGGCTTCTGGATTGAATTACCATTTTTAATTTTCTGCAACTTCCGTTTTTCTTTTTATTCGACTTCCATTTTTATTCAAGTCATTTTTTATTCAACTTCCTTTTTTATTTAATTTCCCAATAAATCATTAAGGTATAGGGGTTTCTCGAACGAACTTCGAATTTTAATTTTCAACAACTTTCATTTTTATTTCTATTCAACTTCTTTTTTTCTTCAATCTTTTTCTTATTCAACTTCCTTTTTTATTTAATTTCCAAATAGATCGTTAAGGTACAGTGGTTTCTGGATTGAACATCCATTTTTAATCTTATGCAACATTCATTTTTAATTTTATACAACTTCCATTTTTATTCAATTTACTTTTCTATTAAACTTCATTTTTTATTTAATTTCCAAATAGATCGTTAAGGTATAGTGCTTTCTAGAATGAACATCCAATTTTATTTTTCTGCAACTTCCATTTTTATTTCTATTCAACTTCTTTTTTTTTCAAGTTTCTTTTCTACTCAACTTCATTTTTTATTTAATTTCCAAATAGATCGTTAAGGTATACTGGTTTCTGGATTGTACTTCCATTTTTAATTTTATGCAACTTTCACTTTTATTTTTATTCAACTTCCATTTTTATTCAATTTACTTTTCTATTAAACTTCCTTTTTTATTTAATTTCCAAATAGATCGTTAAGGTATAGTGATTTCTTGAATGAACTTCTATTTTTAATTTTATGGAACTTCCATTTTTATTTTTATTCAGCTTCCAATTTTATACAAGTTATTTTTCTATTCAACTTCCTTTTTTATTCAATTTCCAAATAGATCGTTAAGGTATAGTGGTTTCTTTAATGAACTTCCATTTTTAATTTTAGGGCACTTCCATTTTTATTTTTATTCAGCTTCCAAATTTATACAAGTTATTTTTCAATTCAAATTCCTTTTTTATTTAATTTCCAAATTGATCGTTAAGGTGTAGTGGCTTCTTTAATGAACTTCTATTTTTAATTTTATGGAACTTCCATTTTTTATTTTTATTCAGCTTCCCATTTTATACAAGTAATTTTTCTATTCAACTTCCTTTTTTATTTAATTTCCAAATAAATCGTTAAGGTATAATGGTTTCTTTAATGAACTTCCATTTTTAATTTTAGGGAACTTCCATTTTTATTTTTATTCAGCTTCCAATTTTATACAAGTTATTTTTCTATTCAACTTCCTTTTTTATTTAATTTCCAAATTGATCGTTAAGGTGTAGTGGCTTCTTGAATGAACTTCCATTTTTAATTTTCTGCAACTTCCATTTTTATTTTTATTTGAATTCCTTTTTTATTCAAGTTTCATTTCTATTCAACTTCCTTTTTTATTTAATTTCCAAATAGTTCGTTAAGGTATAGTGATTTCTGGATTTAACTTCCATTTTTAATTTTCTGCAACTTCCATTTTTGTTTTTATTCAACTTCCATTTTTATTCAATTTAGTTTTCTATTAAACTTCCTTTTTTATTTAATTTCCAAATATATCGTTAAGGTATAGTGGTTTCTTGAACGAACTTCCATTTTTAATTTTCTGCAACTTCCAGTTTTATTTTTATTCGACTTCCATTTTTAATCAAGTTATTTTTCTATTCAGCTTCCATTTTTATTTAATTTCCAAATAGATCGTTAAGGTATTGTGGTTTCTTTAATGAACTTCGATTTTTAATTTTTTGCAACTTCCATTTTTATTTTTATTTAAGTTTCTTTTTTGTTCTGGTTTGATTTCTACTCAACTTCCTTTTTTATAATCAACTACCAACATCCACGGACACATGTCCGGATCACTACACAACAAAGGTAAATCCGGGATCGCTATATATAAATCCTCGCGTCCTCGCGAGGGTCTATAATCAATCAGAATACCACGACAAGCTCGTGGCCAGCCCAGAATAAGTGGCCCACATGGTTGTGTGCATGGGTCAGCTCTAATACCACAAAATTGTCACGCCCCAAGCTCCGTGACAACGCCGCACACTCATTTAAGTGAGCATGCAAGGCTAAAAGTCCAACACATAACCAACAATATAAAATACTCCAATTAAATCCTTAATAATCATAATGCTAAAATTCATAAAAATTGATAATTCTTATCATATAAAATTGTCCACCAAGACTACTAACAAAATTCATTAACAAAACAATAATCTAAGTACTTATATCATAGTTCTACTCTCGGCACTCCCACATGTAAAAAATCCCGCGCAGCTCTACTCTTCAGAATCTGAAAAAAAAATAAGGGTAAGCTAGATAGCCCAGTAAATAACCAACCATCACTGCTAGCTGGATCAAGTATACAAATAAATAAATAAATAAATCGATATCCAATAAATATAATTTTTTTACTACAATTCAATAAATGAACAATTATTTGTAAGATGGTTTCATAGCTAAAAATAAACAATGTACAATACATTTTAAATAAAAACCAACAAGATAGCTCAAAGTAATTTGTTGTTCAAATCGATGGTTCAATATTCAGATGGTTCAATGATTTGATTCACAAAACCCAAGTCTTAATGACTACGGTCACTTAGCCCGTGACAAGGCCCAGAACCACACATAGGCCGGTGGTAAAGCCCCAAAAGAAACTAGTTTCTGTGCCAATAAATAACCCTCATTGGCTAGGGTCCAGATCATAGTCAGACTAGAGTGATGTTCAAAAATTCAAACAATGCACGACTTTAAAATAAAATATTCGATATTTTCAGAATAAACATTTGGTACAATTTTCAGAATAGTTTCACAAAATATTCAAATAACTTTCATAATAATATTCGATGTTGTTTTATACTTGACCCATATTTTATTTTAAGAGAACATGAAGGCTATGAATAAATATTTATGATTTTAAACGATTCGATAGGAATAAAAATGAACCAACAGTGATAGAGGGTTACTTACCTCAAATAGCTAAAATAATATTTCCCAAGTTAATCTTAAATTATCAAGATCCACCTCAATCTCACAAACCTAATAAAATATTACACCACATAAACAATTATTATTGATCACCATGATACATCCATCATTCTTTTCTTTATAATGTAATAATCTAATCTATAGTCTACAAGTAAATTCCAAAACCCCAAAATACGGCTTTCGCAATCTTCAAGACTTATTTTATTTTATTTTTATTTTTTTACATATGTAAACCCATAGTTTCTAGCAGCCAAAACTTGTATCCTACAAATGTACCACCATTAGAATTACCTATCACATATTAGCCCCAAAATACATACACCCAATCAACATACAAGATACTATGTCTAAAGAAATCCCATTTTAAGTGCCAAAACAACCCACCATATTCATATTTTGGCAAAAAAAAACCGACACCTAATATCATATTAGCCAAATATGTTTATCTTTTCATATTTACCCATACAAATCATGAATTGTTATGTTAAAACTAAATCAATAGATTAGAGTACCATTAAAAATCTTACCTCAAAGAGATGATTAGATCAAAATCACCACTCTATGAATCTTTCCCCCTTTTTTCCCTTTTTTTTTTTTTCTTCTTTTTCAAACCCTGCGTAGCTTTCAAAATAATCCTCCCAGCCCTCTGTCTTTTGCTTTTCTCCTAGACTTGAAGCAAAACATGTGGGTTTATTAACCTAGTTTCACAAACTTACAAAATTGCCCATCTATGTTATAGAAATTATAATACCATCTTATAACTAATTCCTTGATATTACTAAATGACCCATATAAATTAATTTAATTACCAATCTATCCAAAAAATAATAATACACAAAATTTGGGTTTTACATCCTTCCCTCCTTAAAAGAAATTTCGTCCTCGAAATTTGACATACCTGAAGTCTCAAAAAGTTGTGGATACTTTTGTTTCATTTCATCCTCGAGTTCCCAAGTTGCTTTTCTTTCTGAGTGATTACTCCA
>NW_021030722.1:0-10291 GCF_004153795.1 Camellia sinensis
GCCACTCTTCAGGCTTGCACTTTAACTTCGGGGCTGAAGAGTAAAAGTGTTGGTTTAGTTCCAGACAACTTTAATGTTAGGTTTTTTCCCGGGCCACTTATAGTATTTGTGGTTTTATTCCGACCAAATGTCCTGCAGCCTGGATCCTTATCCTGGGCTTGGAAGCAGGTGTTTGGATATAAATCCATGTGCAGCAACCCTCTAAGTTAGTTTTTCCAACGCTAACTTAGATAACAATGTTTTGCAATATACTGATAAGTACGTGATAAGCTAATTTTTACAAAAGAGTAATTTGTGCGCAAAGAATTCTCATTTTATTTGAAGGAAGAGGAAATTACATGTTTGAAAAAGAAAGCTAAAAGTAAATAATTGAGATTTGGCCGTATTCCATGGCGCTAGGGATTGCCTTGCCATCCTTGGTCCCTGGTTTCCTTAGGGTGGTTTTTTAATGCCCCTTTGCCGCTAACCGCAACACCTTAATAGGGACCTTCCCAAATTTGGCCTACTTGCCCGTCTCTATGGGACGGCAAGGTGTTTCCCATTACTTTGCAGAGTAACCCAATCGCCAATTTTGAATTGTCTTATGGGATGAACCTTTTATTGCTGTATTTTTGATTAACTCTCGTTGGTATGCGCGATAAGAGAGATATATATACTCTTTCTTCTACAAAGGTTGAGTTCAAAAGCTATGGCTTCTCCATTTAAGTCTGGGCTCAAAAATTTTCAGCTTCGAATTGTGGGAAGGCCAACTTCTAGTGGGAGATCACTGCTTCATGCCATAACGGCTACAGAGAAAATGGTGTTTCTGGGCCTAGTTTGATCGCTGCGAGGTGTGGTGCGTAAGCCCACTCACACCACGCACGCCACGCTCTCAATCGCCCCACTTGCCTTTTGCTTTCTCTAGCCTTTTTTAGTAGCATCCAAGACGACTTTTATTTGATGCTTCAGCCTTGCCATAGGTATAGCTGAGGATACGCCGGTGGTGGAATTGTAATCCGAATCTATCTTGTATTCTTCACAAAAGCTTCTGAAGATTCTGCCAGCGTCGAACTGAAGTTACCATTGTCTGAGATCAGTAGCTTTTGGTTTATGCCAACCGAGTGATAATATTGTTGCCAAACACGACTTTCCTTCACATCTTTTTCTTTGATTGATGCCGAGCTATCTGCTTCCACCCATTTTGTGAAGTAGTCTGTTGCTTGCGAGAAAGAATTTTCTGCCCTCCGGTGCTGTGAACCAAAGTGGTCCTACTATGTCTAAAGCCCACATTGCGAAAGGAAGCCAGGGCAGTTTAAGGTAGGAGTTCTCTTGGCTGGTTGAATGGTATCTGGTGCGGCGAATTTCTGGCATTTTTCAATACATACTCCTTCACATATTTCTCATGAGGTCTGCTTGCATAATGGCCACCAATATCCTTGTGAAATATGCCCTGTAAGCGAGCGACCTTCCCCCTTGATGATTCACATACCCCTTCAATGTATTTTCGAACAGGAATGCTCTAACTTTGCTGGGATGAACGCACTTGAGGTAAGGCGCAGAGAACGACTTCTTATATAATGCCAAAGAGTGGAGATAGCCAAAACCGCTGCGATTTCGCCTTATTCTGTTGGCTTCTTTTTTTCTCTTGCTGGTGAGGAATGCCGTCTTTTAGGACAGGATGATTGGGATCCACATCCTAAGAGGGCCTAATTCTGTGCAAATACACTTCCCTTTCTGCTTCGGGGTCTTCTATGCTTGGTTTGGTTAAGAGTCGACGAGTAATGGTGTATTGGGATCGATGTATCTGGCCATTGAGGCAAGGCCTGCTAGCCCTTCGTACGCCCTTCGGCTGTTTTCCCTCCCTGCCAATTGTTCTATCACTACCACATCAAACTTTCTTGATGCTCCGTCTGCTAGCTCTTTGGTACTTGCCATTTCTGTCATCCTTTGCTTCGGTATTCGCCAGAAATTTGGTTTTACCACCAGCGTGAGTCCTGTACAAACCATTAATTCGGTGCTTTTCATGAAGTGTGCCCGACTTGAGTCCTGTGAGAAGCGTCTCGTCAATACGTGAGAGAGGTCGAATATTGCTCGGAGGAGGGACTGTGCTGTGAGTGGTTGCCGAGGAGTTCGATCTCGCGCTAAGTAACCAGGCCGTACGGAGAATGAGGACTATGCCTAAGCCGCTGCACCATGTCGGTTGGAATGCTCCATCACAAAGAGCTTCAGCATCTCTCCAACGAATAGTTTTCCAGGCAGGTGGAGGTAGGGTCAGACGATGCGTGGGGTCAAGGATGGTGTTTTCTTCAAAGTCCATATTGGCTGTCTGCCTTCGTCCTCTGTTTGAAATGCTGTGAGTCCTTTGTTTCGCCTCTCCTTGTGGTCCTTATTGTAGTCCAGCTGCCTTTGTGCTTGAATGGACTACCTTTCACTAGGGGATGGTGCGTTATTCTTGCGTCAACTTCCGTCCCTAGATTCGGTTGGAACTACCTTTCCCACTAGGGGTTGGCGCTATTGCGGCGTAAACCTTCCGTCCCGTAGTTCGGTTGGACTACTTCCACTAGGGGTTTGGCGCTATCCGTGGCGTCAACTCCGTCCCTAGTTTCGGTTGTGTCAGTCAGGTCGACTGGCAGATATGATGACTTCCAGGAGTAAATCCGCGACGAAGTCCGCACAAAAGATGGTGGGCTTTTAATTGCTGTCTTTGGGTTGGAATTTGATGTCGAATTGTCCCAACTCCCACCGACCACTTCAAATTCGCCCACTTAAAATTCGGCCCTTTCAAACAGAGCTTAGTGAAAGGCGCGTGAGGACGACTTGGTGTTGGGCCGTGAAAGTACATGCGGCCACTTCTGGGATTGCCATCATTAATCGCTAGTGCTAGTTTCTCCAAGGGCAGTACCGCCTACTTCGGCTCCCAATAATGGTCTTGCTGGAGCTAAAAAGATTGGGCGGCAGGTGTTGTATTCCTTCTGCCGAACGCACACTGCGCTTAACTGCGTGCTGAGAAACTGCCAAGGTAATAGAAAAGAGTTCTTCAAACCAGGAACTGGGAGTTACAAGTAAGTGGTGGGGAAGACATGTACTCCTTCAGCTTCCATAAAAGGGTGCCCGGAAAAAAAGAGCCTCGGTCGGGCATTCTTCATCCCACTCAAACTTGGCTTTTAAAGCTGGAAGAATGGTCGTAGTCTGTCTTGACGGACTGCTTATGACCGGTTTAGCGCAGCCGCCATAACAGTGAGATGCTGCACTTCTTTGACTGAGTTTGGCCTCTCCAACTCCTGGATTGCTTTGGATCTGAGAGGGGTCTGGCTTCTATACCTCGGTTGGTCCCAGGAAAGCCCAGAATTTGCAGATCCAACTTCCGAATGGCGCATTTGGATGCGTTGAGGCGCACTTGTGTTTCTTCAGGATCTGGAACATCTCGCGCCAAATCTTTTTTTTTCACAGATGGTCATTCTTATGCTTGCTTTTGACCAAAAGGGATTACGCCTCCATTGTATGCTTCTTTAATGGATTGTGTTATATAGGATGGATCTTTATTAATGCAGCAACTTTCGCGAATGAATACGTCGAAGTCACGCCATTATTCCTAATTTTTGATGGCCCAAGAGACCGTTCTCTATACTAGGTGTCACATTAAGGTGGACTATGACTTCTCGCATATAGGGAAAATTATTATAAAAATCGATACACTGATGGAGTGTTTCATTCATGTTTCATTATGCGATGGTAACTCCTGGTCTGGTCAATTGGCATGGCGATCTGTGGTAGCTCTCTGTATGCATCCAAAAAGCTAAGTCGGTTATGACCTGCCGGAGGGTTGCAGTTGACTATTCCTTGGGAAGGGGGAAGCTATCTTTTGGGGCACGCCTTGTTGACCGTTTTGTTAGTCGACGCAGACACGCCAATTTACGCATTCTTTTTGCACTACGATGACGGTGTTGGAGATCCATCTTGGGTAGTGCACTTCCTTAATTGCTCCTGCCTCCAGTAGGTTGCCTACCTCTTCTGCCACTAAATTTCGGCGTGGTGGAGTGCCGATCTGGCGTGTGGGCGTGTGAAATGGCTGTCTGGCGTGATGGGTGGACATTGAGTTGGTGACTAATGAAGTTTGGATCAATGCCTGACAATGTCGTAGGTTGTCCAGGCAAACACTGATCTATCAAGGAGACTTCGATATTAGAGGTTCAAGAATTCAGACCTCTAATCTCTCAGCGCTGACAAAGATGGAGCCAAAGCAAGAAGAACTTATCCGGGTTCTTCTCATCTATTTTTGACCTCCAACCAAGTCTTCCACCAGCTTCTGATCAGGCCTCTTTGCCGGACGTCGGGAATCAGTTCTTACTCTCTGGTTCTTCCACGCGAATGAACGTATCCTTTGGAAGCTCGGAGCGTCTTCCATTTGCTGTGGCGAAGCACTGTTTGACATGACTGATCGCCATAGACTTCTTGCAAATGATACCAGGCGCATTAAAGGGGAACCGCATTACCTGATGGTCATGATGAGCTACCGGTCGCTTGAGAACGCAATGGCATGCAGCCGTGTTCTGCCAGGATAATGTTGTATTGGGTGGAGGGGTGACCTTTCAATACCCAGAACTCCACCTGTTTGGATAACACTTCCTGGCTCTGACTGGAAGGATTATTTTGCCGACAGGCCATCTCTGGCATGGAGTTGAATCCAATCAGGGGAGAACTGCAGGTGCCAAAGTCTTTGTCTTGCAGTTTAGTTGTTTGAATGTGTCGTAATACATGAATCTCACTGAACTACCCTGTCAATGCAGAATCCGCTTGACGTCAAAAATCTTGTGACTTCGGAGAGATGACACCAGGGCATCTTTTATTATGGGTGGCAGTAAAAACTTCGTTCCAAGGTGGCTTGATCCCCGAAAAGGTAGCACTGATGCACGTTTGTTGCATTCTGTCCTCGGCCCTTGCCTTTTCGATAGGCAGGGTTGGGGAGAGGATACTTCCCTAAAGTGTTCAGGCCTTCTTGATTGAACCTCTAAGCTCGCAATAACGCGCTGCAGGTTCAATAAACTCCTGAATTACATTGATAATTGCTTGTGTGGTGCATCGTTTTGGCATTCGCTGTTGGGTTTGGTCATTATGACTTGGGGGGTCCGGTTGCGCTCCTCCTTGCAATGTATTCGTACCAAGTGGCCTGCTGCCACATCCAATTCTTCTACAATGCTGTCTTAGTGGCGTGCAATTCTCAGTTCGGTGCGCCCTTTTCTTGTGGAAGGTGCAAAGTGATCTGTTCGTCGTAATTCTTCTGAAGGCTTCCCAAGCTTGGCTGGCCACTTGACAAAAGGCTTGTCTTGATTTCCGCTCAGTAATCCGATATATTGGGTTTTTTGAACAACCGTTTGTTAATGGCAGTGCGGATTCTCACGCATCTTTTGTCTGGGTCTTCTCCTTATCTCGTCTGCCACGTCCGTTCTTGTTACTTCGGTCAACCGTGTTGGACCTTGGCAGGGGTTTTCTTTTCGCCGGTGCTGCGGTCGGTAGCTTGATCTTGCCTTTAGCACGCGCGCCATCCTCTTCTACCACTGATGTGCTGATGGGCAGCCTCTTTCATCAGGGCCTCCATGGTGAGGGGTGGCGTCATAGGGTGATCGAGTCCTTAATCGGTTTCCTACTGGTAGGCCTCTTATATTGCGCAATGGCTAGATTGATGGGTGCAAGTCTCCAATCTGGTTGATGTCTCCCAGTAGCGACTGTTGTAAAGATGCTGAGGGTCCTCTGTTTTCACACATGTCGATGGAGAGTAACTGGTCTAATCTCCACCGGGTGTCTTAGTATTTGTCCGAAAAACTTGTTACGAACGCTTCTGCAATTTGGGCCAGGAGGCTTGCTACCCTCTAGGAGTTTTCGGAACCAAGTCCAAGCCAGGTCGCCCAGACTGATGGGAAATGTATGGCACATTAAGGCCTGCGTTTCGCCTGTACACGGCGCATTGACTTTGGCGAAAGTGGCTCAGTGTGGAATACGGGTCCGTCTCCTTCAAATATGTATGAACTCTCGGCTGAAAGGAAAGCCTGTTATGGTAGGGGTAACGTTTTTCGATTGCCTGGGACAACGGCGAGGTCTGTAGTCTTGCCAATGCCGTTGCCGTTGGTTCGTTAAGGCCGGTCTGGCGGTAATTGGCATTCCAACCTCGACGCTTCCCGTGCGTCGAGGAGCCAACCGTTGTATAGGCCGAAACTCGGTGTGGATTCCTTGCCCTGGCATCTTCCTTTGCATCGTGCTTTTCTCTAGGCACGGTTTCGTAAGTCGGGATAGATGACCTTGGGGTAGAGCTCGTTTGTCTGGAATCTTGGTTTGGTGTGAATGTGAAGGCCAATACGTGTTTCTCAGTGTATGATCTTTCGGATCTTCGTCTGCTAGACCTGGAGTGAGGTCCCTTGAAGATTAAGGAGTGTAGTGTCGTCCTGTCCTGAGGCTTTCTGGCTCTCTCCTTGAGAGGATGTAGTTTCCTATACGACTTCTGAAGTGGGCGAGAGGGGCGTCCTTGTGCTGCGCCCTATCTCCTGTTGCCAATGCTTTGTTTCATCTGGCGTTTCAAGAGGCCGTCCTATTTCGCCGCCATCGTCCGAATCAGTTTTCAATGCCTGTTTCCTTTACAGCGATCTTCCAGGCTTTGAGGATCATCCTCCTCCTTTGCCTGTCGGACTTTGAGGTGACGAGGTTGCCATTCGCCTTCCCTGCGTTCCATCTGGAATTATGTTGTTGGGGCTTCCAAGTCCGCATGGGAAGGGACAGGTGATCCCGTCACGCCTTGCGCCCCTTCTAGAGTATTTTAGTCCGTCGACGGCGGACAATGCGGCAGTCTTCAATGTGTGCATTGAATGAGAAAAGGAGTAGCTTAGTCAGGGTTTTTGGTTCTTGCTCTGTTTTTATCCCAAGACGGGCCAATTGTCGGGGAGGAAGGTATTCTCCTCGAATACAATCCTGTTGACCAAGTCCACGCTCTCCGTACGACGTCGCTTTGGTCACCTGAAAACACAAATGTTGAGTAGCGCCGCGGGTGTGTGGCGCGGAGAACTCTCTCCAGATGCCTAAGTCAGAAAACTTGACAATGACAAAGCTCTAGTTCTTCAGAACGAATTGTGTTCATTACCTCCGTCCAGCGTGATGCTTGTGAGCTTTTTAAGTTTCATATAGCACATTCCTAGTGGAATTGTATTTCTCATGGGCGGAGTCACTCTAGGTTCTTCTTCCTAAGGTAATGTTATCCTTTACACCTCCCCACTTTGCTTACAAAGTGGGATGGTCCTTTTCATAGCCGAACTACCACACAGGCCGAAATAACACGGGCTTATGCTGAGCCTAGAGAGGCCGAACTATCTTTAGCTCGGTGCTTCTCCTTAACTGCTTACTTTCAGGCATGCCCCTGTTCAACCTTGTGTGCTTTAGAATCGAGACTTAGATTCAATAACAAGTTTTTGACCGACCTAACAGATTGTGTCACGACGACTAACTCTTGAAACGGTCTTACTCCGAGTTGTCTCTGGACCGGAGTAGGCCTTACTCTTTCTTGAGCCGAAGAATATCCTCTTCTTGAGCCGGAATAAACTTACCTCTTGGGCGCGAAGTACATTTGTCTTCCCCCAAGGCCGGAGTACTTTGCCTCTAGGCCCAGGGTATTCCAGTCGGCCTTTTTAGACGTAGTCCTTCGCCAGTTTTGGGCCTCAATGCCCAAGACTCTCAGCTCGGCCCAATTTTTCCCAAAAATTACCCTCTCAGGTTTATAAAAGACAATTTTTTTTTTTATTTGTGGTTATATTTCTGTTATCTGAATGTTTTTTTTTTGGTGATTATATTTCTGCTATTTAAATTCAATTAATCTGCTATGTACTTTTTTCCTTGAAATAAAATCATCTGTTCTTTTTCCTTTATCTGTGTTCTCCTTCAAATCATTTTGCATTGTTATTGTTGTATATCCATCGCAGTGTACTTTAAAATACTCTGTTCTGCTTGTATATTCATCCCAAACTAGTTTAAATATAATTTGTATATTTATAGATGGCTGGAAATAATTCCGATGACAATGAGAACACCAAAATGTGGACGCCTAGAATTGAAACGAAATTAATAAATATGTTGAGAGATGAGGTTAGAAACAATCAAACAATGGGCCGTACTACTTCATGGACAATTAGGCATTGGAATCATTATGCAAATCAGTTGCACAACATATATGGATTTCGGTATACAGGTGTTAAGGTGCGCCAAAAATATCAGCGATTGAAAGTTGATTACCAGACATTTAAGCGATTCCAGGCACAAACTGGTCTGGGATAGGATCCTATTATAGGCATTGTTGTTGCACCCGATGAATTTTGGGATAAGGTTTTCCATTAATCTGTACTATTTTCTAATTTTATTTTAAATATTTCATGATATATACAATGCTTAATTCTTGTTTTGTACTTGCTGTAGGCTAGCAGAAATGTGAAGAAGTTTAGGACAAAAGGGTTTGAATATTTTCAAGAAATGGCAGAAATTGCTAAAAATTGTTGTGCTACAGGGGCCCTGTCTTGTGCATCCACACAAGAACCCCTTGACTCAGAAGAAGAAGACGACATGTTAAATAAATTTTGGAACGCTGATGCTGGTGGGAGTAACGCTGGTGGGAGTAATGCTGCTGAGGCCATTCTTGTTGACTTATTCGGGGATGAGTATATGGATCTAGCAAAGGGCAAAAGTCACAAGAGGGGCCCTGCAACTAGCCAGATTGATAGTGGTCGTTCCAAAAAGTCACGGTCAAGTGGGTTTGATGATGTGTGCGTAGCTTTCACATCCTATGTACAAGCCAAAACAGGACATTCACGTGCACGAGAAAATGAGATTGAGGCTGTAAGTGCAGGTGGTGATGATTATTCCCTTGATGCATGCCAAGATGCATTGCTTGAGCTTGGGGACATACCACCGTTGCAGTACGTTAGGGCACTGACACTGTTCAAGGATAAGGAATGGAGAAAGTTTTTCATGCACACTCTTACCCATTTGTGCCTAGCCATGATCCTCGCTTTGCAGTGAACTGAGATGTTCTGTTTTGCTTGTGTTAGCAAATCTTCTTGGCTGAATTGTTTGATCATTTCATTATTCCTGATTTGGTTTTTATTCTTATTTTTTTCATTCCATCATATCCTCTTTCCTTTTCTATGTTCGTATGTTTTTTTTTTTTTTTGAACTTTTAAGTGTTTTCTATTATATTAAAACTATGGAAGTTATTATAATATGACCATGTGTTAAATAAATTTTGTTATCCTCTGAATTTTACTGTTTCACCAATAACGGTAACTATTACTGCATGAATAACATATTTTATAATTATGCTTTTACTGTGATGTAGACAAAGGCATATGTCATCCGACAGAGAAAACAATACAATGGAGCTCTCATCAGAGGAGAATGAGGTTGTTGATGATTTTATGGATTTCTTGATGATTGCTTTAATGCATGACCATATCAACGCGTCAAGTAGTCGCCGACCGCAGCGAACGTGTCCATTCAGAGGTGATGATTACATTTTCGGCCTATTAAAATGGCCATCCAGAAACAATGATGAACGTTATGCGAATGGATGCACAAACATTCATTTATTGAAAGACACTTTACTCCATAATGGCTTTATCGATACTGAACATATGCATATAAGTGTGGAGGAATCGCTTGGAATTTTTTTATACACTTTTGCACAAAATGATCGCCATCGAATAATGGCAGATAGATTTCAACACTCCACGGAAACAATTTGTCGGCACATAAAAATTGTTATGCGGGCATTGTGCAAGCTTTCATCACCGGTTATCAAACCACGTAACCTAGTGGACATACCGGGAAAAATTTTAAATGACAGGCGGTTTTTTCCCTGGTTCAAGGTACGAACAATGTGACTGTCCTATAAATTTGTTCATATCAATAAGGGTTAATAAATATTATTATTTTTTAATTATGAAAGTAAAATCAATCAGTTTGTTTCGCTTTTAATATCAAAGTCTGATATCTGTCAATTAGGATTGTGTCGGTGCTATCGATGGCACATTGGTGGATGCATGGGTCCCTACTTTAAGACAAAATACATTCCGCGGTCGGAAAGCAACGGTATCGCAAAATGTACTCGCAGCTTGCGACTTTGATATGTTGTTCACATTTATTAATTCGATATGTTGTTCACAACATGGGTTAACGTCCCAATCGAACGTTAGGGATGCAATTGCTACCGCTATGTGGCAAAATCATGTTCACCATGGGCATTGAAGATAATGGTTTTCTTAGTACATGTGTACTTAAATATGTT
>NW_021030726.1:0-12741 GCF_004153795.1 Camellia sinensis
ATAAGATACATCATAAACATTGTGAAAAGCAAATTATAACTGAACCATGAAGCCAGCTAAAACAGTATGACTTTGGCACATCTCATTGTAATGCTACAATAACAACAGGCGCAGAAAAAAAACTTGAGAATCAAACAATGGCACAAAAAAGCATTTTTCTCCACTAGTCCATTTTAATTATGATGATCCAAATGGTAAAATAACATTGAGATACAAGCATACCTACGATTATGCCAAGAAGAATAGTTGCTGAAGTTTTCGTTCATCAAATCAGTTGTGAAGTGTAGTTCCTCTTCATCTGATCTGTTCTTTAATGCTGCCATAAATCTGAAAATAAAGACCAAATTAGGCCATTTGAAAATACAGTCCTTCAATATATTAAAGTAAATCAAACCCAAATCTTTACCTCCGGTAATTCCATGCATGGAAATTCCTCGAATCTTTCTTCAGGAACACCCCCAGAAGCTGCAATTCCCGATCTACAGATGAATGTCCCGTGCTTAGCACCCATTTACGATGATACCGGGCACCATAAGACCTATAATTCTTTGCCAATGCACTCTCTGTCTGCATATATATTGAGTTCTTTCATTAAAATCAAAATAAATTGAACCCAAACACAATACACAACATAATTACAATTGGCCACTGAAAAACCCAAAGAAAAGAAAGCAACGCAATATTTCAAAATCTCATTATTTAAAATTTTAAAATTTCAAAACAAACTTTGCACTGAACGCAATTTAACCAAATAGCCCTATTTGGCACAGTTGACTTGTGTTCAGCTGAATTTCTTTTTCTTTTCCTACAGTTTTTCAGCAACCAAACAGCATCAAATACATGAACAGAAAAAGAAATAGATATATTTTTTCATATGAGTGGTTCCAACAAATGTACAACTCTCAGTTCTTCACTGTAAATAGATTTAATGGAGTCTGGATCAATCTCTGTATCAGTCTCAGAATGACTGAGAATCTGTTCAACAGCAAATTTTCTGTAATTCCAAGCTGTGAGATACTCAGGATTGGCCTCGAGAAGCTTCGCATTGATCTGGGGCTTGTTTCGTGTAACTCAATTTGCACATACAAATACAAGATTATTCAAAATTGTGCAAAGGCCCCAAAATTAATGGCAAAATTTTTAATACGCCAAAAAACCTACTTATGTTTTATATATATATATATAAATAAATAAATAAATAAATAAATAAAAGACCATCCAACGAATCAAATATAATCATTTTCTTATATTAACATAATTATTATTATTATTTTTTAAGTACAGAAAAAAGACAAATTCTACTTTCCTATTTTATATGTTGTTTGAATTATCTTATTTAGAAATAAATACATAGTTTCTTGTGGTTTGTAAACTAAAATGCACCGTTTGACATTCCGTCCAAATTAGCAGTAAATGTGAAACACTTCCCTCATAAGAGTATTTAGCGGGATTTATCTTAATTCACTAATAGTGAAAGAAGGAAATAATGCATGCAATCGCATGCCTCACCAATCATATCATTTTTACACAAATGGGGGATATGAGAGTAATCATTTTTTACATGATTACAGTACAATCGATTGTCCTATAAGGACATTAAAGAGGCCTATAAGACCTCAACCGTGGTGCGCCTTTGCATTAAGAGAAAAGCCATCCCACTCATTTTTTAAAGCTTTATGAGAGCAATATTCGCATGGGGCAGGTTCGACCTGTTAGTTGCCGACATTTTGTGCTTAACACATGCCACACTCAAAAGCGACAGCAGCTCCATACTCCATATTTACCTTCCTTGACAGAAATCAAATGCTTTACACATTTTTCTGTCAATGAAGAGATGGAAGAGGTGAGTAGAGCAGAGAGGCAGCCCTCAGGGGGAGGGTAGAGTAATGGTGATGTTACATCATTACTATATAATGTAAACGTCCTATAAGGACATTAAAGAGGCCTATAAAGATAGTTATAGGTTACTAGATAGTGCATTTTAGTCCGCAAACCATAAGGGGTTATATGTTTACTTTCAAATGCTAAGAGGTAAACCACACCTAAAGAACAAGTGAAATTTGACTTAAAAAGTTCATTAATGACCTAATAAATCTAATATTGATGAAGAAAAGAGTGTCGGTTCTGTAGTTTTTTTTTATATATTAAAAAAATTTGTAATTAATTTACAAATTTATGTTTTAGTTAGGTCTCATATAATATATTCAATGGTAAAAATTAAATAGAATGTAACAAAAATGCTGTATTGAACTAATTTGAAAAGTTGGTTTTAATTGAACAAAAGATTAGCTTAGAACCTAATAAAAGAAGAGAATAAAAACCCGGTTAAAAGCCAGCTTCTTGACTTTTTGGTTTTTTTAGGGCACATCCCCCTCTATTTTTTTGCACGTTTTTTCAACCAAAAAAAATAAAAAAATAAAAAAAAAACTAAAAAGCTGACTTTTAACCTGCTTCCCAAAAATTTAAGGATTTTGGCATAATCTATTCACACAATTTATTTATTTATTTAAAAAACTAAATTATTGCTCTAGGCCTCAGTTTCTTGAGCCACATAGTTCAATACAGTACAACACGAATAAATAATTTTAAATAGTGTATAAAATTTGAACAGGTTACTAAACAATTTACACAATTGACAATTTTGATAATACAAATGGAAGATTGTACAAAATGATCAGCGTTGAGATCACAGAGTTCAAAACAACACAATTCGAATAGATAATTTTACACTCGTGTGTCAAATTTGAACAATACACAATTCACAACACAAATTGAAGATTGCTCAAACTTAACAACGTTTAGATCACAAAGTTCAATACAATAAAATACAAAGCGAAGCATACATATAGACGAAGATATATATATATATATATATACGTATAGAGAGAGAGAGAGAAAGAGAGAGGAGTCACATTTTGTTGTGATGAAAATGGAGGAAGTGAGATTGGAGGGGGCGTAGTTTAGCAGCTTTGAGAGCTTTTTCTTCTTCTGGAGTTGGGGCTTTGCGAGGACGACCATGCATTTTTCGTGCTGAGATAGAGAGAGAGCAGTAAAGAGTGCTGGACTGTTAAAAGCTCGCGTTCCAGTCATGAGAGAACAAATGTTAGATTACATACTTTGATCTGTCTTCATAGGTAAGGAAGGAAGAATAGATTACATACTTTGATCTGTCTTCATAGGTAAGGAAAGAAGAATAAATCCAGGTGGGGCAAATTAAAAACTAATAAATTTAGGTTAAATAGCAATTCCTCGGAGAGAAACATTATGTTGCAAATTTTCAAGGGCGTGTTATATATATCTTCTAATTAAAAGGATATACTGTACAAAACAAATTTAATTTTATTTCTCCAAAAGTGTTAGGCACTGAAACACTTTATCCAAAGTGATAAGCTCAAATGAAATGACTAAAATACCATTCCATACATATGTATACACTATGGTCCTAAACTCTCAAATTGTAACGCCCTCAAAATAATACATAAAACCCATCACTTTAGACATGCATTGATATAAAAGAAACCAACCATTTCTATTCATCAAAGTAATTCTTATAACTGTATTACATGTTAACAACAAAAGCAAATGCTCTATGGGCTTACAGCTTTCCAAGTCAACACATGGTTACACAAAAGAAGAGTACTAACTCTATACAAAATAAGCCCTTGGCCTGATATACATGTAATACAAACAAAATAAACAAAAAGAGTCTTCAACTCTCATCATCATCCAAGCTATGTCCTTGGAGGTGGCATACTACCTGTACCTGAAAATAATGTCCCATAAAGGGGGAGCCAACGCCCAGTGGAGATATGCTAAACACAGTATGAGCAATAACTAAGACATTAGCAATTGATAAATGTTCAATTTCCATAAATCAATTCATAACCCATTTCCATTTCATGACCACTATGTTCATGTTTCATTTCAGTTTCCATTTCTTATCAATTTCACAATTTACACCAACGGCTTAGAACCTGGCCAACCACTTATATGAGACAATGATTCATATTAAGCGTTTCCCATTTACAATAGATAAACATATTAGTTGTATTAACATCTCAACAGATAAGCATACAAGTTGTATCCACATTTCAACAGATATACATATTAGCTATATCAACACTTCCAAAGATAAGCATATGAGCTGTATCAACACTTCTATAGATAAGTATATAAGCTATATCAACACATTAACTGACAAGCATATGAGCTGTATCAGTGGAGTCCATCCCCTATCTCCTCCCAAACAACATCCGGTTTAGAGGTCCATCCCCTATCTTCCCCTAAACCGTGGAGTACATCCCCTATCTCCTCCCACACACACAACGTATATACACATAGGTCATATACACAATCAATCAATACATCCAGTGATTAGTTTCAGTTTGCCTAATCATCATGCATTGTCTACAACAATCAAATCTACCCTACACCGGTAGCCCAAGCAATTATTTCTAAACAAATAATAAAAGCTCCAACAGATAAAATATCAATGTTTCCAAAAGTGAGCGATTTATAAATCCAACTCCACCATTTCACAACATAATGAGCCAATTTCATTATTTCCAACTCAATTCCATAAATCCACAATTTTTCCAAATTAATTATACCAATTAATTTATACAACAAATTAGGGTTTTCTACCCCATTTCCCAATATTGACCCAATGGCCTATATATCAACAACCAACAACAAAATCATTATTTTGAAACCCAAAATACATATTTTTTAATCAAAATAACAAAATCCCTTTTCAACATTTTCAAACCCTAACTTCCCAAAGTCAACCATTTAGCAAAATACCCAAATATCTAGGTCAAAGACCATAAGAGTGAGTAGGAACCCCTACCTCAAAAGATGACACCCAACGAAGAAGATGGTGAAAACGAAATTGCTCCAAACCACGAGTTTCTCGGACCAAAAGATAGCCCTCGATGATCAACAACTTTTTTTGTAAGGGCCAAAGGTGAGGAAACCACTCCTACTAGATCAATACCTAGAGAGAAGGTAGAGTTCTAGAGTGAGAAGCTCAACAATGGTGTTTTTGGAAAAGTAAGAGAGAGAAGAGAAGTGGAAAAAGTGATTTAAAACTGCCTCACAGCCAACTAATATATGACGTTCCCGCTCGAGCGGAAAACACAACGCTCGAGCGTCAGGAACAAAAAACTAGGTCCGCTCGAGCACAAAAAGTCCTGCTCGAGCACCAAGACACAAGAATAAAGTACATCCGCTCGAGCGCGAAAACCAGTCTGCTCGAGCGTAGATTTTCATCTCACAAAACTTTCACCAACGAGGTACTACCCTCTCGAGCGCAAGAAACCCGCTCGAGCGTAGAAAACACACCTGCAAAAGTTTTGCAGGGACTCTAAATGCTGGAAGGGTGTAAACCCCGCTCGAGCGCAAAATGACCCGCTCGAGCGGACCACTCAGAAACTGGGCAACAACAATGGGAGCCAAAGCTCTACCAACCTGTGACGACCAAGCCCAACACATCCCAAAACTCAAACTAATGGATTTAAAGGACGACAACAAGATAGATACAACTACCAACTCCACGGAACCGAGTCCGGAATACAACTGAACAGTAAAGGGACAACTGGGATCGTTATAACCTCCCCCCCTTAAAGAATTTTGTCCCCGAAATTAAATACAAGTTTTTAAAAAAACACGTTTTCTCCATTCCCAACAATATTACCTCATAATGATAAACAATCCGACCCGTTACCGGTCGATCCCATCTCTTTTCAAGAGGCATATCACATTATACATAACAACCTGCATTATCAACATGCATTCTTTTGATATTTACCAATTTCAACTCATTTTTCACAATTCCATAATACATGCAACATTAACATCATGCTTGCATTTCCACATTACATTGAACATATGCAATGTTATAATAAATTTTCATTAACCAAAACATTCACCATGTTTTACAACTTAAGACATATATAATGCTCTTAAAGTTCAACGATATTACAAAATTACCAATGCATGGTTACACATCAATAAACAAGTCCGGATATTTCTCGCGAACTTCCAACTCACGTTCCCAAGTGGCTTCCTCCACTCCATGATGTTTCCACAAAACCTTTACCAAGGGAATGGTCTTGCCTCGCAAGACTTGATCCCGCCTATCCAAGACCCGAACCGGTCTCTCCTCATACGAGGTATCCTCATCTACCTCTAAGTCGGTCCAATCTAACACATGGGACGGATCCGGCTCATACTTCCGAAGTATACTCACATAAAACACGTCATGTACCCCGGACAACTGCGGTGGCAAAGCTAAACGATAAGCAACCTCCCCAATCTTCTCAAGGATCTCAAAGGGACCGATAAACCGAGGGGATAACTTCCCACTCTTCCCGAACCTCATCAAACCTCGCCTAGGTGATATTTTCAAGAAGACATGATCACCTACCTCAAACGCCAAAGGCCTCCTCTTACGGTCGGCATAACTCTTTTGGCGACTCTGGGCTGTAACCAGCCTTCTACGGATAAGCTCAACTTTCTCCGTCGTCTCTCTAACCAACTCCGGACCCAACAAAGGTGCATCACCCACCTCGGCCCAACACACTGGGGACCTACACGGTCGGCCATATAAGGCCTCAAACGGTGCCATACCGATGCTAGACTGAAAACTGTTGTTGTAGGCAAACTCCACCAGGGGCAAGTGCCTCTCCCACGTCCCACTAAAGTCAAGGACACAATCTCGAAGCATATCCTCAAGGATCTGAATAGTACGCTCAGACTGCCCGTCAGTTTGAGGATGATAAGCCGTACTAAAGGTCAACTTAATGCCCAAGGCACTCTGCAAACTCTGCCACAACCTAGCAGTAAAACGAGGATCTCTATCTGAGACGATCGTCACTGGGACCCCGTGCAATCTCACTATGTCCCGAATATACAAGTCGGCGAGATGATCTACCGAATCTCTCACGCGCATAGGAATGAAGTGGGCCGACTTAGTCAACCGCTCTACAACCACCCAAATGGCATCACTACCCCGTTGAGTCCTCGGAAGACCTACAACGAAGTCCATAGTGACATGCTCCCACTTCCACTCGGCAATAGGCAAGGGTTGCAACAAACCTGCTGGCCTCTGATGCTCGGCCTTCACTTGTTGACAAGTAAGGCACCTTGATACGAAAACAGCCACATCCCTCATCATACCCCGCCACCAAAACTGGCGACCCAAATCCCGATACATCTTAGTGCCTCCCGGATGCACCGCAAGGCGTGAATGATGGAACTCTCGGAGTATTTCCTCTCGGCAAGACTCCGGCACAAACAAACGGTCTCGGTATCTCACACTCCGGTTGGGATACACTGCCAAACCCTTCTCAACCTTCCCACTAGAGATCTTCTCTCAGAGGGATTCTACCTCAAGGTCACCTCTCTGTGCCTCTAACACTCGGGTCACAAGTGTAGGCTGCGCAACAACAGAAAACAAGGCCGCAGCCTCAACAGATTCGCCCAGAAGCAAATCAAACTCGCCAAGTGCACCCAACATCTCCCATTCCAGGATGGCTATACAAGCTACATCACTAATGGGTTTTGTAACGCCCCGACCCTTTACACGTCATCGATATTGTCCACTTTGGGCCACGCCCGCACGGATTTGTTCTTCCCAGTGGGTCATCCATCCTAGAACTACTCCAGCCTAAGCACGCTTAACTGGGGAGTTCTAATAGGGATTTCACTACCTGGGAAAAGGCCTCGATGCTATATAAGGGTCCAGGTTTTTACTTTTATAGCCCAGGAACTCCCCTTCCATTCCCGATGTGAGACACCGGGGCCTTACAGGTTTCCTACTAAGGGCATCGACCACAACATTGGCCTTTCTCGGGTGATAGTGCAACTCAAAATCATAGTCCTCAATGAACTCCATCCATCTCCTCTGCCTCAAATTTAAGTCTCTCTGTGTAAACAGATACTTCAAACTCTTGTGGTTCGAGAACACCTCGATCCTCTCACCATAAAGGTAGTGCCTCCAAATCTTCAAGGCGAAGATCACTGCTGCTAACTCTAGGTCGTGTGTAGGGTAATTCTTCTCGTGTATTTTCAACTGACGTGAGCCATAAGCTACCGCTTTCCCTTCTTGTATCAACACACAACCCAAACCCTCTCGTGAGGCATCACAATAAACCGCATAACCTAACCCTCTCTCCGGAATAATCAAAACTGGAGCGGTGGTCAATCTAACTTTCAACTCCTGGAACGACTTTTCGCAAGTCTCACTCCACACAAACTTGACCCCTTTCCGTGTCAATCTAGTCAACAGCGAAGCTAGCCTGGAGAAATCTTTCACAAACCGACGGCAATACCCAGCTAATCCCAGAAAACTGCGGATCTCAAACACACTCTTAGGCTGTGCCCAATCTTGCACTGCCTCTACCTTGGATGTATCAACAGACACCCCTTTTCTGGATATCACATGGCCTAAGAATTTGACCTCTCCAAACCAGAACTCACACTTCCCAAATTTGGCATACAGCCTATGGGCTCTAAGCAATTCAAGCACCACTCTCAAGTGTTCCTCGTGCTCCTCCTTAGAAGGCGAATAGATAAGGATGTCGTCCACGAAAATGACCACAAATTGATCTAGGAATTCCCGGAAGATCCGGTTCATCAAGTCCATAAAGACTGCTGGTGCATTGGTAAGCCCGAATGGCATTACCAGAAACTCATAATGGCCATACCGCGTACGGAATGTCGTCTTAGGAATATCCTCCTCCCTGACCCTCAACTGATGGTAACCCGATCTCAAGTCTATCTTAGAGAAACAATGGGAACCCTTCAACTGGTCAAACAAATCATCTATACAGGGCATAGGATACTTATTCTTAATCGTAGCCCGATTCAACTTTCGGTAGTCGATACACAATCTCAAGGCACCATCTTTCTTTTTAACAAAGAGGGCCGGTGCTCCCCATGGCGAAACACTAGGGCGAACAAAACCCTTATCTAGCAATTCCTGGAGCTGAATCTTCAACTCACTCAACTCGGCTGGGGCAAAACGATAAGGTGCCATGGAAATCGGCGCTGTGCCGGACACCAAATCAATAGAGAACTCTATCTCTCGGTGAGGTGGCAAACTAACGAGATCCTCGGGAAAAACATCTGAATACTCACAAACCACCCTCGGCAATACAATCTGGGTCTCATCACACTCACCACTCATAAAGCTAGCAAGTAGACCACTAAGCTTATTCCGCCCTCGCGGATCATACATCGGTGGCAACACATTACCAACCCGATCCCCAAAGAAATGGAAACACTCCCCGCTCAAGGTACATACTGTGACCCTCTGGTGGTAGCAATCAATAACAGTCCGGTATGATGATAGCCAGTCCATACCCAAAATGACATCAAAACCCTTCATGGGCATGACCACAAAAGGAAAAGGAAGCCTATGGTCGGCGACCTCTATATCACAACCTCTACATCCGTGTTTCAAAATCAATTCACCCCCAACAGGTGACACAACACAAATATGAGATGCTAACTGTGCCAACTCCAACTCCAACACAGATGCGAATGCAGCAGATACAAAAGAATGAGATGCACCCGTATCAATCAATACACTAGCAACCGAGTTGCAAAACAGAAAGGTACCTCTCACTACTGATGGAGCCGGTACTAGGGCCTGCGCGGTAACAGCATACACGCGCCCTGTAGGCCCCTGATCCACCTGCTAACCTCTAGAAGCGAAAGACTGCTGCACTGACTGGGATGACGAAGCTCCCGGATTGGCCCTCGAGGCCTGTACAGACTGAGCTGGCTGATAACTCTGCGTCTGCCTAGAACCAGACGCTCCTGAAGTGGCACTCAACTGTGGGTAATGCCTCTTCAGGTGCCCGGGCTGACCACACTGATAGCAAGACAAAGGTTGGCCCCTACCCTGACTTTGGTCCTGAGGTCTAGCTGAAGAAGAAGCAGCTCGCTGGCCCCCTCCCTTCTGCGGGCAAACCGAAGACTTGTGACCTAGCTGGCCACACGCAAAACAAGTCAAGCCTCCCTGACTACGTCTCCCAGAACTTGCACTCGGCACTAGAAAGGTCGATCTAGCCAAACCACCCTGAGACTGCTGAGGGTTAGAACCTCTCTGTCTTCTGCCGTCACCCTGACCATCTTGGCTCCTCTTGAAGCCTCTCTGCCCTTCATCCTTCTTCTGCATCATAATTTTCATATGAGCTGCAGCATCAACTAAACGTCTGTACTTTCGGATAAAGGACCCTCCAACTCTCAGCTTGAGTCCACGCCTTAACTTCCGCTCAAACTCCAAACAACGGCGTTCCTCGGACGCCATAAGTTCAGGTGCAAACCTGGACAGACTAGTAAAAGTAGCCTTAAACTCGGCCACTGACAAGCCCTGCTGTTTAAGCTGGCAAAACTGCTCCCTCAACTTCTCCCTAGCAGCTGAAGATAAAAACTTCTCCTGGAAGGTATTCACAAAAGCCTCCCATGCACCCCCAACTCTGCCCTTCTCGTATTTCCACCATTGACCTGCATCTCCCTTCAGTTGAAAGGATGCCAAGGCCATCTTTAAAGCCCTGTCCTCGATGCCAAGCATCTCGAACGTCTTCTCCATCTGTTCCAACCACTCGTCAACCTTAAGTGGCTCCTTCGGATCCCCAACAAACTCGTCTGGATTGGACCGGAAGAATTCCCTCTTCAAGAAGGAAGGCCCTGCCTCAGCTGCGTGGGCCTGTTCCTGATTCCCTGCTCTGAGAATACCGAAAGCTCCTGCTATCTCTCGGGCCAAGGCACTCATAGCTTGCTGACCCGCTGGCTCGGCCACATTGGCCTGACCAACTCCCTCCTGCTGTGCCAGAATGTTATCCAGTAAAGGCATCTCCTGCCTACCACGCTTGCCACGCCTACCGCATCCTCGTCCTGACATCCTAATAAAGGTAACCAAGACCATTAGCACATTCACAAATGTGCCGCAGCTATAACACTCACGTCCTAATGCATGGACAACTGTAATTCACTCCACATAAGCACATAATCACATAAGCAATTACGAATTTCATTTCCGGATAATGATAGTCCCGAGGCGTTAATAGAGTTCCGGTTAGAAGCAGC
Source organism: Camellia sinensis (assembly GCF_004153795.1). NCBI lineage: Eukaryota > Viridiplantae > Streptophyta > Magnoliopsida > Ericales > Theaceae > Camellia > Camellia sinensis. Next base: position 11,098 of record NW_021030726.1, read on the forward strand.
ATTGATCAAGTGTTTTTCAAACAAGAATCCCAGAAACCCAAGGATCCAATCAACGTCTTAGAAACTACATTCCATACCCATGTAGTCACATAAACATGTTATCACATAAGCACATAACACTACATCTAAGTCTCTATCAAGTGAGACAAACCCATTGTGATCCTAATCACTTCCCACGTACCCAAAGTATTCGAACCCGGCACACTCTGATACCAAGTTGTAACGCCCTCAAAATAATACATAAAACCCATCACTTTAGACATGCATTGATATAAAAGAAACCAACCATTTCTATTCATCAGAGTAATTCTTACAACTGTATTACATGTTAACAACAAAAGCAAATGCCCTATGGGCTTACAGCTTTCCAAGTCAACACATGGTTACACAAAAGAAGAGTACTAACTCTATACAAAATAAGCCCTTGGCTTGATATACATGTAATACAAACAAAATAAACAAAAAGAGTATTCTACTCTCATCATCATCCAAGCTATGTCCTTGGAGGTGGCATACTACCTGTACCTGAAAATAATGTCCCATAAAGGGTGTGCCAACGCCCAGTAGAGATATGCTAAACATAGTATGAGCAATAACTAAGACATTAGCAATTGATAAATGTTCAATTTCCATAAATCAATTCATAACCCATTTCCATTTCATGACCACTATGTTCATGTTTCATTTCAGTTTCCATTTCTTATCAATTTCACAATTTACACCAACGGCTCAAAACTTGGCCAACCACTTATATGAGACAATGACTCATATTAAGCGTTTCCCATTTACAATAGATAAACATATTAGTTGTATTAACATCTCAACAGATAAGCATACAAGCTGTATTCACATTTCAACAGATATACATATTAGCTATATCAACACTTCCAAAGATAAGCATATGAGCTGTATCAATACTTCCATAGATAAGCATATAAGCTATATCAACACATTAACTGACAAGCATATGAGCTGTATCAGTGGAGTCCATCCCCTATCTCCTCCCAAACAACATCCGGTTTAGAGGTCCATCCCCTATCTTCCCCTAAACCGTGGAGTACATCCCCTATCTCCTCCCACACACACAACGTATATATACACAGTAGCCCAAGCAATTATTTCTAAATAGATAATAAAAGCTCCAACAGATAAAATATCAATGTTTTCAAAAGTGAGCGATTAATAAATCCAACTCCACTATTCGACCATTTAATGAGTCAATTTCATTATTTCCAACTCAATTCCATATAACCACAACTTTCCCAAATTAATCATACCAATTAATTTATACAACCAATTAGGGTTTTCTATCCCATTTCCCAATATTGACCCAATGGTCTATATATCAACAACCAACAACAATATCATTATTTTGAAACCCACAATACACATTTTAGAATCAAAATAACAAAATCCTCTTTTAACATTTTGAAACCCTAAGTCCCAAAATTACCCAACTTCAACACTTTATCAAAACAACCAAAAATCTATGTTAAAGACCATAAGTGTAAGTAGGAATCCCTACCTCAAAAGTTGACACCCAACGAAGAAGATGAAGAAAATGGAAATGCTCCAAATCCCGAGATTCTTGGATCAAAAGATAGCCCTCGACGATCAACAACTTTTTTGTAAAGGCCAAAGGGG
>NW_021030726.1:14512-45720 GCF_004153795.1 Camellia sinensis
CTGAATCCGGAGGCTTAATCGGCCCAAAAGCGTCATGCGCCGATGGGGCTCCGAATTCGGAGACTTTATTTGGCCAATCGTGATATCCACAAAGGGCACTCCGAATCCAGAGACTTTATTTGGCCAATCGGAATATCCACGAAGGGCGCTCCGAATCCGGAGGCTTTATCGGCCCAAAGACGTCATGCGCCGATGGGGCTCCGAATTCGGAGGCTTTATCGGCCCAAAGGCATCATTCGCCGATGGGGCTCCGAATCCGGAGGCTTTATTTGGCCAATCGTAATATCCACGAAGGGCGCTCCGAATCCGGAGGCTTTATCGGCCCAAAGACGTCATGCGCCGATGGGGGTCCGAATCCGGAGGCTTTATCGGCCCAAAGACGTCATTCGCCGATGGGACTCCGAATCCAGAGACTTTATTTGGCCAATCGTAATATCCACGAAGGGCGCTCCGAATCCGGAGGCCTTATCGTCCCAAAGACGTCGTGCGCCGATGGGGCTTCGAATCTGGAGACTTTTTGGCCAATCGTGATATCCACGAAGGGCGCTCCGAATCCGGAGGCTTTATTTAGACAATCGTGATATCCATGAAGGGCGCTCCAAATTTGGAGGCTTTATCAGCCCAAAGACGTCATGTGCCGATGGGGCTCCGAATCCGAAGACTGGCCAATCATGATATCCACGAAGGGCGCTCCGAATCCAGAGGCTTTATCGGCCCAAATGCGCCGATGGGGCTCCGAATCCGGAGACTGGCCAATCGTGATATCTACGAAGGACACTCCGAATCCGGAGGTTTTATCGGCCCAGAGACGTCATTCACCGATGGGGCTCCGAATCCGGAGGCTTTATTTGGCCAAACGTGATATCCACGAAGGGCGCTCCGAATCCGGAGGCTTTATCGGCCCAAAGACGTCATACGCCGATGGGGCTCCGAATCTGGAAACTTTTTGGCCAATCGTGATACCCACGAAGAGCGCTCCGAATCCGGAGGCTTTATCGGCCCAAAGACATCATTCGTCGATGGGGCTCCGAATCTGGAGGCTTTTTGGCCAATCGTGATATCCACGAAGGGCGCTCCGAATCCGGAGGCTTTATTTAGAACACTTTTGAACTGGATTTGGCAGTGAATAAACAAGGATCTTTGCATTACAAAAGTGGTGCACGTATACGTTAAACCATTCAGAACTAGAATCATTCCCCACAAGTCGGGTTTAATGATAGAATTTTCGTAAGTGCGTTGAATTCCAAGGCCGTGGGAGGCTCCTTCTAGACATGTCTTTAAGCTGATACGCCCTTACCCCTACGATCGAATCGATCTGATAGGGGTCGTCCCAATTGGGGCCCAATTTTCCGTCAGCTGGTTTCCTGGCCACCGGAAGTACTTTCTTCAAGACCAACTCTCCTGGTCTATAGAGGCAAAGTTGAACACGTTGATTGTACGACTTGGCAAGCTGTTGCTGGTATCGTGCCATGGAGGCAAGGGCAAGGTCTCTTCGTTCTTCGATCAAAATCAAATCCAAAGCCATCATCATGCCGTTTCGGCCCATATCAAAAACTTGCAATTTCAGGGTTGGGTGGCCGATCTCCAGGGGTATGATCGCTTGGGTACCAAAACATAAAGCAAACGGCGTTTCTCTAGTGAATCACCTCGGCGTATTTCGATGTGCCCACAATACACTCGGTAATTCTTCAACCCATTTGCCCTTAGCTTTCTCCAGCCTCTTCTTGATGCCGTCCAAAATGGATTTGTTAGAGGCTTCTACTTGACCATTGCTCTGGGGGTAAGCCGACGTGGAAAAGTAGGGCCGGATACCATACTTGCTGCATAGCTCCCGGTAGGCGCCATAATCAAATTGGGTGTCGTTGTCTGAGATAAGAGCTCTTGGAATGCCAAATCGTGTTATGATATTTCTCTACGCAAAGCGCTTGACATCAGCATCTCGAATGTGCGTTAATGCCTCCGCTTCGACCCATTTTGTGAAATAGTCTGTGGTGACAATCAAGTATCGCTTGTTGCCCGGGTCCCTCGGCAATGGTCCTACAATATCAAGCCCCCACTTGGCAAACGGCCAGGGACTGGTGATAGAGCTCAACTCTTCAGCAGGCAGATGGGTTAACGGGGAAAACTTCTCGCACCGTTCACATTTTTTCGCATAGCATTCAGCATCAGATCTCATTGTCGGCCAATAATACCCCTATGTTATAGCTCGATGGGCCAAAGAACGCCTGCCAGAATGTGCGCCGCAACTGCCTTCATGTATTTCGGCCAGAAGCTCTTCAACTTTGTCCGGATGCACACATTCTAGGTATGGGCCAGAAAGGGACATTTGGTAAAGCTTTCCTTACGGATTCAAGTAGTAACGCAGGGCTTTGTTTCGTAGCTTGTGCGTTTCTTTCTTGTCCTCTGGGAGCTGTTCGGAAGACAGGAATGAGGTGATGGGATCCATCCAACTCGGTCCAGATTCTATAACATTGACCTAGACTTCCTTCGAAGGGCCAATGCTCGGCACCGGGATGAAACCTACTTCGATGGTCCATTTAATCTCTGAATTAATGGCGGAGGCTAGGCAAGCAAGGGCATCTGCATGTGTGTTCTGATCACGTGTTATCTGGTTCAATTCATGATGGTCAAATTTTGCCAGCAAGAAGTTGGCCGTTTTCATGTAAGCCGCCATACGGTCGTTTCTTGCCGCGTACTCCCCCTTCAGCTGATTGATCACCAGTTTTGAATCGCAAAATACAAACAAACGCTAAGCACCCAGAATATGTGTATTTCACAAATCGGCTAGAAGGGCTTCATATTCGGCTTCATTATTTGACGCTTCGAAGCCGAGCTTGACAGCCTGCTCAATTATTGCGCCGTCGGGAGCCATGATTAAAACTCCGGCTCCGCTGCCCCGCTAATTGGATGATCCATCACAGTATAACTGCCAAATGTCCCCAACATAAATTCTCCAGTTCGGCTCCGGTCAAATTTCATCGAACTTGAAATAAGAAAGACCCCCAGTGAATTCGGCAACAAAGTCGACAAGAACCTGTCCCTTGATTAAGGTTCTAGGTAGAAACTGAATGTCGTACTGGCCGAGTTCAAGAGCCCACTTTGAAACACATCCTGATGCTTCTGTACTTCGTAGTACTGACTGGAGGGGATAATCTGTTAGCACTCCAATGCTATGTCCCTGGAAGTAATGCATCAGTTTTCTTGCCACCATGACTAGGGCTAGGATGAGTTTTTCCAGCGGAAGGTAGCGTGTTTCGGCATCAACCATTGCCTTGCTGACATAATACACTGGTCGCTGCTCCCCTAGCTCTTCCTTTATCAGTACGGCGCTGACGGCCCTATTGGAAATTGCCAGATACAAAATGAGCCGGTCACCAGCAGCAAGTGTTGTCAAGAATGGTACTGAGAGGAGGTACGTCTTAAGGCCGTTGAAAGCGGCTTCGCATTCGGCAGACCATTCAAAAGCCTTGCCCTGCCATAATGTATGAAAGAATTGTCATCTGTGGACCGACTGATGAACCTATTGAGTGCAGCGACCATCCCCATTAACTTCTAAACTTCCTTGACCGATCGAGGAGAGCCGAGTTCTAGAATTGCTGTGATTTGCCTTGGGTTGGCTTCGATTCCTCGGTGGTTAACAATGTATCCTAAGAATTTGCCAGAGCCGATCCCAAACGCACATTTGGAAGCATTCAGCTTCATTCTATATTTGCGTAGAATGTCGAATGTCTCTTCCAGATCGGCTATATGATTCTACTCTTCCTTGAACTTGACCACCATATCGTCAATGTACACTTTCATAGTGTGGCCGAGTTGCTCCTTGAACATGGCAGTGACAAATTTCAGGACAACAAAAGTTTTAAAAAGATAAGTAACCAACCTGCTCCAAAAGCAACCAACAAACCCCAATAATCAAACTCAAAGAGGAATAAGGAGAACAAAGACAATAACACTTGCTCCAGACAAGAAAACCCGGATCAACAACATCAAATGGTTCGCGTCCAAACCAGAATTGTTATAACCTTCTCCCCTTAAGGAATTTTGTCCCCGAAATTAAAGATAAGGCCAGACCAAAGGCAACCCAATCATAATTAGAAGTACAACCACGTACCATAACACACCACTCCTGAAATACGGAAGAAAATCCTTGCAACAAAATTCTCGGTCAACTCTCACATAAGAAATGAATTATAACAAAATTCAATCAAAGGATAATACCCCGACATGAAAAGCCTCAACAATGCCAAACACTCCTCAAAATCGACACCCAAACCCCAAATTGGCAACTCAAGCTAAGTCACTACACATCATCCACCTTTCCAGGTAAAACAAATGATAACATAACTTAGTTTAAAGAAAATTTTCATCTTTTTCTCGATTCTTTGAAAATCATTTTCTTGAACATAAAACATTTTTCACAAGTGCCCAAAACTCGTTTTAATCAAAACCAAAATACATTTTTCCGGCTTTCAAGCAAAATTCAAACGTGTTATAAACGCTTTCCAAAAACAAATGTGTAATTCGAAACACATAATCATCCACAAGTTAGTTGCATAGGACTATACAATGAAATTTCTCCTTACAAGTTAGGTTATCTCCACAACATTTTCATTAAACAAGGCCATCCGATGCTATAACTCCAGGAAAATTCACTTTCCAAATCAAACTCACAACCATCACCTCATAACACCCATCACCCTTATTGTGATGTCACAACAAACATATATGCCAAATTTGTATAACAACCTTTAATAGAACAACAATTATGTTATCAACGCAACAAATACAAGAAGGTTTACTATCTTGAAATTCTCTTTTATCATAAACATCATCATAAGTTATCATCCACATAAGGCACAATGCACACGTAAAACAATGACCCTACACACACTACTCCAACCCGAGGAGTTTCACAATTCCAAGCAAGCTCCACACAAGCTTCTACACCCATAAACATCAGACTCCACTCTCAACGAACCACTCTAAGGCACTTACAAGATCACAACCTTGTTTACCAAACTTCAAGCTAGACTATGTGCAACTATTTGTCAACCATATTCCATCATTAGCTAACCGTTTAACCAACCCGATAAAACTGGACACTTAGTACCAAACACCGACACATTATCCAACACCACCACTCCTATTGGAGTTCCACACACAAATTCTTGATACCCTTTAAATCACCCCGGATTCCTCCAAACTAGGTTATACCCCCATGGTTCTTGAAAAAGGACAACACTCTTATATCTACATGGTGTACACATCCTAACATCTTAAACATTAGACTGATATGATCAACGGCAATCACTTAATTCTGGACACAAAAGAATCCTCACCCATGCCACACTCACTACCCAAGAACACCACCATTCTTCCTCCCAAGAAAGGCCTTTAATAGTTAACCATTAAATTCTCTTCTCACTCTCAAAATATATTCAATGTCTAATAATAACTCCACACATACTACCTTATTACAATAAATAGGACCACGACGAACTTGCTGACCAACAAAAACAAAATACTAAACATTACACATGGTACTACAAATCTCACAATCCCATATACTTCACATATTCTAGCCTTATAGCATGTTTTCACTGCACAAAACCCCTAACCATGACCATCCACGATTGTTCATTCTCAATAATTAACTCGCAACAAAACAAGGGTCACATGCCATCGCATAATAATTTCATATAGCAGTAACATATATACGCAACCACTACAGTTATCAATCCCATGAACAACTTCTCATTACATATGCAAAAGAGCCCAAAACCCATCATAAGCCCCCAACACATGAGGAATAACGATCAACAACAATATATAAATACAACACAGTACCATGATGCCTCAGCATCCAACAACACATCAGTCGACAACAAAAGCCCAAATATTAAACCTCCGGTCTCTAATACAAAAGCCCCTTTCGAGGGTAATACTACTGTGATGACTGGAAAATCGACTCTCGGGAATCTCTTGAAGTCTGGCCTACATGGTTCTAGTATCGGTACAATCCTCGACTAGACTGAAGAGACTGAGTCCAACTAGATTTTGAAATACCCGAAGAATTCACATGCAAAGGGAAGAAACATTTAACATGGCCCAGATGACCACAATCACAACGAACAGTAGACTCTCTACTCTAAGACTAGCTTAAAGCACGAACTTCACTAGGCCTTCCAACTGACGGGTCTGAAGCCCCTGACAAAGACAAAGACTGAGTCTGTGATTGAGCATGCGCTCGCCTCCACCTTTTACTGAGCCTAGAGCGCTTATGAATCGTAGGAGTCACCGAAGTGGCCTCCTCCATAACTCGACCAACACTCATAACCATGGCCTCTACATGGGTCGCCGCCTCAACTAAGGCATAGTAATTATTCCACAGAGATCCAGCTACCTTCTCTCGGATATCATTACACAACTACCTCTCAAACTCATAACAACAACGCTCCTTTGTTGCCATCAACTCTAGAGCAAACCTCGACAAACTAGTAAACCGCATCTCAAACTGTGCCAAAGGAGTAACATCCTAGCACAACTCAACAAATTGTTTCCTCAACATTCCCTAAGCAGAATGAGGAAAGTACTTGGCCAAAAAGGCCTAAGTAAAAACAACCCATGTGTTACATATGGTGTTCTTAGCATACTTTCACCAATACCCTACGTCACCCCTCAGTTGGAAGCTCTCCAAAGAAATCCTCAACTCTGAGCATATCAAGGTTCTTGGTAATCTGCTCCAACCAATCCGCCTCTAATGGTTTAGCCTCCCCCAAAAACTTCGATGGATTGGAACGAAGAAACTCCTAAGTAAGCTTGAAGGCACACCCATTGTCACCCTCATTGTGAGGTAAAGCATCATACACCGCTCTCACAGTCTCACATGCAATTTCCTCACTGACAATCGATGCTGCAACGGCAGGTGCTAAAGGAACCATTGTACCCCTACCGGCACTCCTATTCCCAACTCGTCCTCCATTCCCTCGTGTAAACATCCAATAAAAGCAAAACAAGACCAACTTAGTGCACAACACCACAGCCCTTTCCCGAGGCACATACACTCAGCACTTCTAGGCTGCAAGACAAACTAACTCCTAATGTAACGACCTCAAAACGCGCATAAGGCATTACCTTTATTACCTATGAGCTAATATGCTTTAAAGTGATTATATCTTTTTTTGAATTGAAACGTTATCTGTTGAGTTATCACTTTAAAATTGAAATTGCCAACCTTTGTGGGTTTGGAAATCAAAATTGAGTACTTGCATATGTTAATGGGAATTTTTAGAGCTACTTGGGAAAATTAATTGGAAATTTAATTCGTCTGATTCGTTAATGCATGTTTGGGTGGTTAACTTTGTACTGCAAATTGCAGGCTTTCGAGGCTTCAGAAACTGGAATAGAAAACATATTTATGATCAGCATAATTTTTAGAGTCATTTGGGAATTTTAATTGAAATTCGATTTTGTGAGATTCGTAAGGGTGTATTTAGCTCTCCCTTTTGTGATAAGCTTATGTGTGATATATATATATAGAGAGAGAGAGAGAGATATGCCATAAGAGTTGTGAACTCATCTTTTTGGAGTCAAAACAAAATATCTGAGGGAGAGAGAACTGAGAAAAAGAGAGGCCAAAGGAGAGAGGAAGCTTCTCTAAGAGAGAGTGAGAGCTCACAATTATTGGGAGCTTGAAGATAACTTGAAGAGATTGAAGAGCGAAGAAGGAGATCAACCATGGAAGCTTGGGGAAATTGAAGAGAACTATGATCAATTTCATGAAATCACGATAATAAGGGAAGATTTGAACCCATTTGAGTTAGGGTTCTATGTATGTGTTTAATTGAACATTGATTTCCTAAGAGTTGCTTGATTGAAGAGTTAAAGTCATTCTATTTTTTATCTTCAGGTTGATTATGAGAAGTTGAGCCCCAATCTTGGGGTTTTGCATGGTTAATTGTATATTAATAAAGATCTATGTGTATATGAAAGAAGAAGTCTTGGAAAGAAACTAAAGAAGAGATTGATCTTCCCTATTTGAAGATTCATTTTATTTGTGATGTTTTGATTTAGAAAACACTCATAATCTCATGTTTTCCATGAATTCTACATGTTTTTGAGTGATTTGAGTTGGAAACCAAGTTTAGAAATGGAAAGAGAAAGAGTTAGAGCAAACAACATTTTTGGACTGAAAAACTGACCCAAAGCCGCACGTGCGGCGGGTCTTCCCGCACGTGCGGCAATCCATTTTCAAATTCTGCTAAAAAAGCACATGGTCCCGCACGTGCGGCCAGGTTTCCCGCACGTGCGGGAAAGCTCTATTTAGCCAACTTCAAATAAGCATATCTTTTGCATCCGGACTCCGTTTTAGGTGATTCTAGAGCCTAAATTCAAGCCCTAGAAGTCTAGTTTCCAATGGTGGTGGTCTCACTCCCAAATTCTAAATACACAAATAGATATGCCCAAAATAGTGAAAGTTGTTCACTTTCTGTCTACTGGTTTTGTACCATTTCTTCGTCCAAACCATTTTCCTATCGATTCCTCCTATTTTCTGAGACATGGATTATGACCTATTGAGGACTAATGAGTTTAGAACCGATATGACTAATTGATTAAAGAGCAAAGAAAGAGATTGGTTCTATTCTCATATTTTGCTATGTGTATTGTGTTATAGGTCGAGACGAGGACACCGTCCCTTTGCTACCGGAAGCCCATCACTGTGAGTAATAGTAGTGTAACGATATGTTTCACTTACTTCTTGTGCTTATGATTTATATATCATTGTCTGAGAATGACATATACAGTTGATATTGTGCTTTGATTGAATTAACAAACATGATTGAACGAGGGCATCGATATGGACCTAAGGTCATTCTGTTCTTATTAATAAAAGTGGGCCCAAGGCCGTTCCGTTATCAGCCACTGCAAGTGGACAACTCTGGAAATGAGGGAGGTAATGACATGCCGATGTCTCACCGTCCTTAATCTGATTCGAATCAATTATGATTCATGGCCAGAGACCAAGGGAAGTAGTGTGCATGTCGGTGTCCTACTTACCCTCCAATGTGTGGACAACTGTCGAGATGTGGGCCTGAGGCTATTCTATATAATATGTTGGGCCTGAGGCCGTTCTGTATAATATGTTGGGCTTGAGGCCGTTTTGTACATATGTGGGCCCGAGGCCGTTCTGTATTACATGTAGGCTTGAGGCCGTTCTAAAATTTGATTATGATTATGATCTGTGTATGGTTTGAAATGCATATTTACATTCTCTAAGACTATGCTTGCTTAACTAACCTCCTTACATTGATATTATTCACTAAGCCTTGCTCACTCCGTTTTTATATATTTATGTAGGTGAGCCATCGGGCATTGACACTAGAATTGTTTTGATGTCTACCTGTCTTCCAAGCCGCCTGGGGTATGCCTCCGTGTTGAGGCCTTAATTTTGATTACTGAGAGTTATGTAATTTATGGAGTCTTATATAAGTGTGTGTGTGAGATCTATATATAAGTTCTGAGAATGTATGTGTAAATATGGAAGTGTATTTAAATGCTTAAATTTATTTAAGCCGGCATGTATGCACGAGCTCCATGGATGTTATCCTATATTGATATTTGCTTCCACTTAAGGTCCGACTGTGAATAAATATTTGTAAAATTTTGTTTTGAGGCCTAGGCCAGTCATGGACCAAACTTTTAGGGGCGAGTTTGGGTCGTGACATCTAAGCACACCGTTCTACTACATAAAAACAATTAAACACTTAGTCACATAATCGCATTAAGTTCACAAGGATAACTACTCGTCCTAGAACTCTCAAGGAATTTTCATCAGAAACCACGTTGATCAGGCGTGTTTCCGATAAGACGTCAAAGCAAGTTCACCGACTACAAGCACTTTCCAAGAAACTTAATCCCATGCTCACATAAATGCAACATATAAATCCTAACACTTATCCTAACTATATGCAACATCCTCACCAAACATAGCAAACCCGATGTGGTAAAAACCACACCCCATGAGCACAAAGTATTCAAACTCGGCTTGTTCTGATACCAACTTGTCATGCCCCACTTTTAATTACTCAGGTAACATTACCAAATCCTTCATTATTATACAATTTCAGAGATAACATATGGAACTTCAATACATTAATAAGGACAATTTAGTAAAAATTCTCTTATCCAAATACATAGTGAATGCAACATAGGCTATAATTAAATGAATTTTCCCGCAGGCTTACATCATCACTAAAAAGAAAAGGTTCAATTCTTTTTACAACAACGGCATTCAGCCAACAAATAAAAGACTCCATGGCTAACAGATAATAAGAGTCCTCAATCTTGAATCACTTCTTGATATACACCTAAAAAATGATTAGCAACGTGGGATGAACATAAAGTCCAATAGGGATCCCAACATAATCCTAAACAATAACAACATACAAATAGCTATGATCATGAATGCTACATAAGTGCCGGTTTATACTTCAAGATATACTTACATAGGTACTTTTCTCAAAATCATTTGATTTACTCAACAACACTAACCATCTGCTTTTATTTCTTCTTGTTATCTCATTGTTTTAATCTTGCCAGACAATAACAAGTATTTGAAAACAAATCCACAAAGTCCGATTTCTTTACCTCCAATTACCAAACTTAAACCCAATTCCAAATTATAATTTTTAGATAGAAACATCCCAAACGAACATGATGAAGATACATATAAAATGCTCATTACATAACTGTATAAGACAATTGACATCTTCCACAAAATAGTTATCATCACGCATGAAACACATAAATAAACCGAGATAATAACAAGAAATCCCATAATGCTCTACCTACCTCAAGCACCGTAAACCAAGGATATACCTTTCCAATACTCACGCCAATTTACTAGTCACAAGCTGGAAGCTAATGGTACATCTACTCAGTTCCCCAGGCGCTAGATGGAAGGTACTGGCACCCCACATTCTAAGCACAACCAATTCTCCAGGCGCTACCTGGAGGGTAATGGTACCACTGATTCTCAACACATGCACATTTCCAACCATCACATAACTCAACAAATATAAACAACCCGAGTGTACTACATACACGAAATCTATTTAACATCACGATGTCATCCTCCACCTATGACCAAGGACAAAACCTCTAAGCGAACTATATATACACACACGTAATACGATAGTCCGATACATACTTGACCTTATGTCCAACAACGATGATAATAATAACAATATTCAACGGTTTCAAAACCCAACCTCAAGTTCAGGTCTGAATGTACAATACATTATAGTTTCTTTCTCTTTTCAAAACCAACTCTTTTATTTTCCAAATTTACATGCCCAAGTCCTTTTTTTCTTTCCAAAAACCAATTTTCACATTTTAATAAAACCTCGTTCATGAATTCCAAGCCATAACCCAACTTAACTCAATATGATTATTCGAATAAGTTCCAATACTCAAATTAATTCTCCTTTTGTGTTAACAACACAATAACACAACTCAAATTATCAAAACACAAACATTATTCAATTTTACCCCTTTTTAATTTATTAGGTCAAATATGAAATTAGGGCTTTTTCTTCTTTGCAACATAAACAAGGTAACCTACCCTCAAATTAACCCAAACAACAATCAATTGCCCAATTTCTACTCCAAACATTCAAACCCTAGATCCCCTTATATGATTTTCAAAGAAGTCCATAATGGACATGATTTTTCTGCAAATAAAATCTACCACATGTCTATCTATAGGTGAAGTATTGAAAATGAGTAAAAGAATCCCTACCTGAAACAATGAAGAGAAGAAAGCCCGAAAATCCAATTTTAACAAAAACACGACCCGCTCAGATTAAAAGGAAGCCCTCATCGAGCTTTACATTTTGGTATATGGAACTAGGGTCAAAGATGTATAAAAGTATATGAAAACTAGGTAGAAAGAGCTTGAAGGCTCAACAATGGGGGAAGGAGAGAGAAGAGAGGGGGAAAAGTGATCTAGATGTGAGCAAAAGTGACTTTTATAGTTGTTAAGTGTCGCTCAAGCGTCTTGACACAACAACTAGCACCGCTCGAGCGCAGGAATCATCTCTTGAGTGAAGAATGTACCCTCCCAGTTCTTTTGCAGACCTGCAAAAGTACTAAGAGTCTTCAAACACCGCTCAAGCGCAAGAAGCTTCGCTCGAGCGTAGAGGCAAATATCAGGGTGACAATAGTTTTGAAAAGATAAGTAACCAACCTGCTTGAAATTGAGCAATGATATCTTCAATTGTCCTTATTTGGAACGAGATTCAAAATTCAGGGTCAAATATGTTACAATTGAAAAGTCAGGGATCAAAGTGACACGAGTCTCAAATTATAGGGACTGTTAATGTAATTCGTCCTTTATTTTATTTTTTTTGCATATATGTAGTGAGAACACTAATTAAGTAGGATTAGATTTTTAAATGATAAGTTTCTCTTTTGCAGTAAAAAGTCCTTTGCACAAAGGAACATTTGAATCGCAAGATTGGATCTAAAATTCCTTAATAAATATGGAAATAAACTATTTTATTTTCAACTTATAATAGTCTTTCCGTATAAATAACAAAAAAATCATTGTTTTTTACTTGATTATTATTTAATAGTTAATTTCAATTACGTTATTGAATGTCATGTAATTTTCAAACAGATTAGATTCAATACGTGAATACTTCAATCAAAATTTGGTTAATTACTTATAAGCAAAATTATTATTCAATTATGTTGTTTTGAAATTATGAACAATTACATATTCATAATCAAAATTTTAAAACTTAATTTAAATAAATATATTTTATGTATTTAAACAAAAATCATAAGTAAGAAATTTTTTTCTATGATTGTTGAATTTTATATTCACATGCATAACACATGTCACTTCCAGAGAAATATTCAAATCATGTGCATTCTATGCTTAGGACAATATTATTTAAAATGGATGATTATGTTATCATATAACACAAAGTAAAAATAAAATTAATTAATATTTTAAAAAGAAAAGCGATGCTATTTTTTTTTTTTTATTTAGTAGTTTCAAAATACAAAAATTACTAAAATTTATAAGTTATAGACACAAAACAAAATAAAAAAATAAAAAAGGTAATCCTTTGATTTTTTTTTTAATTTTAATTAAGTAGCTTTAGAATACAAAATTTGTTTAAAATTATAGGTAGTAGACACAAAATAGAGTTAAAATTTGTATAATAAGATAACATAATTGCTTATTTTTTAAATAGACAAAATTTAAATTTAAAAAAATTTTAAGTGGCACTTAAATCTTATCGAATTTTTAATGTACTAACTTAGTTCTTTTTTGTTTTTCATTTTTTTTTTTTACAAATTTTAAAATTTTAAAATATTATAGGTGCTATTTCACTCTTATCTAATTTTTAAACTACTACCCTCTCCGGTTTTTCTATTATTAGAGTTATATTAGATTTTATTTTTCTTTTTAAGTTTATCTTATCTTATTTTTTAATTTTTAAAATTCAACTTGATTTTTGTTTTGTCAATCTTCATTTGATATTTACTGAATTTCTCTCTACCTCATTTTTCTAAGATTTATCTAATGTTCTTTTTCTATATTTTTATAGTTTATCTTCAAATTTAAACTTCATTTTTTAATCTTTATTTTATATTTACATAATCCACTCTTCCTCTTGATTTTTAGTTGAATTTATTTATTTTTTCTAAAATTTATCTAATTTTCACTGTCTATATTCTTATAGTTTATCTTCAAATTTAAACTTATATTTATAGAATTCCACTATTGCTCTTCATTTTTAGTTAAGTTTATCCAATTTGGTGTCTTTCGAAAAATTGAATTAGTATTGCATACCTATATAAACATAGTGAGATCAAATATATTATTTAAATATCCATCTAAATTAATATCATAGAGTATAGTTGTTAATTTTTAGCATGTTCAACATTATTTACCATTTTTTGTTACTTGCACGTACATAACACGGGTTACTACTAGTATATTATAAAAACAAAAGGAATTTTTTTAGTGAGAAACCTTCTAGAAACTCCAAACCCTCATTATAAAATTATTAAATTTTCAATTTACAAAATAGATTAAAAAACAAATTATTGACTAATATATTTAATTAATTATTAATCATTATAGAAATAATAATTATCCCTTAATTTATAGATTTCAAATGGAAAGATAACAAAATATTTCATAATCTCCTCCATCATAATCTCTCTTACCAATTTTCAAAAAATTAAAACCTTTCTTCTTATTCTTTCTTTCCTTTCACAAACTATCTCTCTGATAAAAAAAACCTACCTACCTTACATAGTTCCAACATTTTTTTAAATGTCATATGCAACTTACTTATCCCTAAAGACGTCATATCATGCAAGAGAACATTGCACCATTTTTATTATTTTTTTTAAGGTTGTTAAAGATTAGTCAATATTTATTTATTTTTTCCTACTCTTTACATTTTTATTTTTCAAAAATACTATTTCTCTACTCTTTTACACCACATCATTTTCAATCTCTTTTTTTGCTTGAAGATCTATACTATATATATAAGCAAATGTAGTGGATATTCTCTTAGGCATTCAAATCTCTATTCTTAATTTCTTATAAAATCTAAAATTTAAAAAAATTATGTGGCAATTAAGTTTCAAACTCACTCCTCTCCCATCACTTCCATTTAAAATAAAAATTATTTTCTTTAATAATTTAATAATATATGCTTCTAGAATAATAGTTATCCGAATACAAACTTATCAACAAAAAAATAAAAAATAAAAAAAGCAAAGAAAAGAGAAAGCTATCACAAAATTTAAAAATATTTGAATTGAAAATCTATATAAAGATAATTTATATCTACCAACAAAATCAAAATAAAGATAACTTAAATTTGAATTTGAATATATAATGAAGATAATATCTATATTTATCTATCCAATTTCACATCTCTCTCCTCCTATTTTTTATTTTTTTTATTTTTTTTGATCAACCAAAAACTTTATTGATGAAAGGAAAAAGACATCAATAAAATAGAAAGAAAGATGGGGAGGAGGGAATGATGCAAAGCATCAAACCACGTACCAGTTGGTGAGGAACCAACAAATACACAAAGCCCAACCAGGATAAAACCAGCACATACACAGCAGCACAACATACACAAAAACCAACAGATACAACTAAATAAGATAGGAGAACCATCAATTTCTTTTCTCTTCTTTTTTCTCCTATTCATTCAAACAAATATGAGAGAAATGATAATATTTTATTTTCTCTCCTAACTTTTTTTTTTTTTTATCAACCAAAAACTTTATTGATGAAAGAAACCTTACAAGAAAGGAAAAAGACATCAATAAAAGAGAAAGAAAGATGGGGAGGAGGGAATGATGCAAAGCATCAAACTAAGTACCAGTTAGTGAGGAACCAACAGATACACAAAGCACAGCAGCACAACCAGGATAAAACCAGCACATACACAGCAGCACAACATACACAAAAACCAACAGATACACAGCACAACAGCACAACCAGGACTAAAACAAGATTAGCCCAACCATCTCTCTCCTCCTATATAAATAGTTATATTTCAATTGATATAAACACATACAAAATTATTATGTTGCTCTTGCTCTTTTCCTCTCTCTCTTTCTATATATATATATATATAATTTTATATTGTTATAGGTATTAGTTATGGCTAATATGTTCCATACATTTTAGCCATACATTTTACACAGCACAACAGCACAACCAGGACTAAAACAAGATTAGCCCAACCATCTCTCTCCTCCTATATAAACAGTTATATGAGTATCACTCACACAAGTCACAGTGCAAAAAGCTTGATTATTGTTTAATGGGAGAGAGTCAGTATGGGAAAAACATACGTTGTTTCATATTCCATATCACATATATCATATCAGATATATAGGATAAATATATCATCTATCCATATCAGTTGATATGATAGATATAGATATCATGAGTGCTTATCCAAATAAGTTTTGAATTCAAATTCAAACTTTTATGGATAAGGTTCAAAAGGTTCATGGGTCATGCCACATGGGCGCCCAATTTCTAACATCTCCCACTCACACATGAGTTGGCATGACACTGCCACATCTCTATCTCAATCTCCCCAAAAATGAACAATCTCATACTAGCCAATGCACCGTACGACTGCTGAGAACACCTGCATGTGGGAGCTCTATACCAGAAACTCAATATGAGTCAGCATAGAGACATCAACTCAAAATGAACAGAAATAGTGTCTCATGTACCAAGACCCATCTAGCTACATCAGTCCAAAAACATCTCTAATCTCTCAAAGAGCATGTTTGACTCTCCTAGGTCCCGCATTATATTCACACCCAATCAGCATCCCATAGAGAGCGATATGAGTTGTCGACAGTGAATATAGAGCAGAGATGTAGAACTAAATGATCTTCCCTTCACCCTCATTTCATTTAATTTGATATTGACCGCTTTCCCAATAATGTCTCTTAAAGCCGAATCATACATGACCGCAGGCAACATACCAAAATAGCTGAACATCAACTCCTCTTATGACATAGTCAAAGGTCACAAAAGGCACAAAGTGAAGTCATCTAAGAAAAATGACTTTTAGGACTCACACGGTGAAGAAGCAGGGATCCATTCTTTCACCTCGCTAACGGGTCGATAAGCACATGCAGTACGAATGCTTGTTATAGTGGAGTAACTCTTCCAAAGAGTGATGTTAAACTCACACACCATACAGATCTTAGTCTAGTCGCTCTTAAGTGCACAAGTCGCTTCCTAGCGTCTAACTCGAATTCTCTATTTGCTCGCCTCTCAAGCATCAAATGAGATCTCGCATCTGGCTATCCATAACGGGCACATCATGGAAAAAATGGGTACTCTTATATCCATGGTCAGTCTCTAACAAGACCTCATCTTGGCTCCAACTAAGGTGACATAGCTAGTGGATAATTTAAGCCTCTCTTGGCTCCAAATAAAAATAAACCACTACTCTCATCCTTGCTCGCTCCCAAGCGCCAAGGGTGATTGCTCGTGTGAGTGAGCCAATCTTGCCTGCTGACATCATCATCTGCTAATCATTATGACACAAACCATAATAGTGTCAACATCCCATCATCTCACAACAAATAAGTGATCAATTTTAAAAAACACGACCACAGCTTACGCAATTCTAGATTCCAAACATAAGTCTTATCAGCACCTCTTGCGATAAGTATATACAACGGAATCCACCATGTGTGCCTCACATGAAGTGATTCAAGATCACTACCTCTTGCGCAATAACCTTTTTAAAGATATTTTGGTGACCAATCTGTGTTCATTCAAGATGCGCCCAACTAACGCATTGAATCTTACAATGAGCAAATTAATATACTACTAGTAAAGCATTCTATCCAGAGTCTAATAAGCAAGGTCAATGTCTAAACAACTCAATTGATCATTTACCAAAGATAACACTTATCATGCCGAATACGCCCACATAGCGTACTTCAGGCTCCCACAACAACAAAAAAACAAGGAATATAGGTCATCTGTTTCTCTCAAAGACAATCCGAGGATTCACTCAATAGCTAAGGCTCTGACTTTTACTGATAGGTAAGTCAATGGGTTTGCAATTTTGCATCTAGAATCATTCTAGGATATTTTTTATGTAAGTCATCAAAGACAAACTGGGAATTCTCCCAAAACAATCCCTAAGGATCGTACATCCGAGCATATAAACTACATCACCCATGTCTATCATATCTAAAATAGAGGACTGCCCACCATAGGTGGCGAAAACCTTATAAATTCCTGGCTCATAATGACTAAGTAAGGAAAAACTTCTTTTGGAACATTAATCATTCCTCAGTGGTCTTCATCGATCATCGTTGGCCTATCATGGCTTGACGAAATCTAAGAACCACTATTTGGATAACTGTTTTAGGCTGTAAAAGATTTATTGGAACTAGCAACCTTTTTGTGCTCCTAACTTTTCACCATAAAAGCAGAAGGTAAATCCCTACGGATCTACTTATCCAATTCTCCAACGAGGAGTTGGGTCACAATATCCACAAATCAATGTTCCGAACTAATGTCAATCATTGCCTAAGTCAAAATAACCTCACTCCCCAAGATGAAGTCTTCTCATGGTCTACACATTTTTCAATGGTGCAACTTTTTGGTATCTAGCAAGCCTTATGCCTCAACAATGACTATCCAAAATGCACATAACTTTAGTACAGTTTCGCGTCTTAAGGGAAAGTCAACCAAATTATAAAAATGGTTAATCCTCAAAGACTTTGTCTTCAACTATGCAACATTGATCCACTCTCTAAAAACAGGGGACTAGAGCCTTTGGCATTATCCTAGGCTCTTTATCATCTTGTGGAGTAATCATGAATGTTTCCCTCTTAATCACCCAGTGATGATGTGGAAAATTTTCACATTCGCTACCACACAACTAAGAATGTAAAGTATTCTTCTCTAATGGAGTAATCCATTAGTAGGCACATTGCTCCCACTGTCCCTAGGATATTGGAAATTTCTTTCCATTCTCAACTAACCTACATAAAAGCGCTATGATTAGAATTCTCTATCTTATAGAGTTCCAAAACTCTATTCACGTCACATTTACTAAGAAAACTTTATGTGACTTATTTACACTACCACAAAGCTGCGTACCTATATGCACATGACCCAGAGGGTTTACATGAAAGCATACAATAATGCGCCACATGACCCTGTGTTTTACAAGACAGCATACAATAATGCGATGTACAACCCTAGGTCTTAACTTCACAACCTTATGAGAAGTAAAATAAAGATAAGCTGCTTAACTGTAATAACCCGACCCTCGTACATGTTTTCTGGTATGCTTTCAGATCCTTACTCTGTGCATTTATGTGCTTGCTGTGAAATTCCATGTGAAATTAAGTTAAATTGAGTGAATCTTATGATTATAGATTCATGTTTGTCTCATAAGAAAAATATTTGTTGCAATTGTGATGTTCGGATCAGAAATTGGAAGCCTTAGAGGATTGATAATCTGAAATTGACCTTATAATTGAGATCAGCATGATTTTTAGATCATAATGTGATTTTTTGTAAAAATTTGATTTGGGATGATTAAACTGATTGAATTTTGTCTTTATTCAACCTTTATATATATATATATATATGTATATATAAGTGTCTCTTTGAACATTTGACTTAGAAGCCTTCACATCAAAAATATCTCCTGAGAGAGAGAGCTAGAGAAGAAGAAAGCTAGAGAAGAAGAAGAAAGTTCAACAGGGAGAAGATTGCAAAATTTGAGAGGGTTTGTAGGAATTTAAGCTTAAGGTATGTATTATCTACTTTTGTTAAGCCTCTCTTGACTAATGAGTAAGAAATTATCTACAATATAGAAGTTAGGGTTGTGATTAAAATCGAGAGAGTGCGTGTGTTTTTTGCTTAATTGTATCTGAAGTTGTGTTGTTGGTTTCAAGCTTTATGATAAGAAATTTCACCTTTCCTCTCTTGATTTTACATGTTATGGGGAGTTCATCTACATACTTAGAGGGTTATATATATATACATATGTGGTTGGAACCAAACATGTTTCAAACCAGGAAGAAATTGGGCTGAGCATGTGGAATTGAAGGAAGATGACTCATAATTTTTCATACATGGCTGCACATCCTCTAATCCATGTTCATAAGCTTATCTTCTTGTATGATTTTGAAGATGGGGGATAAAACTCCATGCATTTGTTATCATGTGTATTGATGTTGACTTCACCCTTAAATTCAAGATTTAGATCCTTCACATGAAACATTAAGTTTTGTTTTGAAGTTATGATGTTTGTTTTAAGTTGTTTGTAATGTTTTGGGCCTTGATTTTCATGAATCTAAGGTTGATTTTGCCAAAAAAGAGATTTCCTTTCAAGCAGAATTTCGGACTGGTTTTCACCCAAACCGCTCGAGCGGCCTGGGCCACCGCACGAGCGGCCAACCTTGTTTTGGGCCAAAATGCATTCTGCAGTTCCACCGCTCGTGCGGCCAAGGCCGCCACACGAGCGGCCAGGGCCCTTGCACGTGCGCCCAAACAGGACAGATTTTTCTGATTTTTGTTTCCTTCCATTTTCTTACTTTCGGACCTTCATTTACATGGTTTTCACATGTCCTATGTCTTCATATACATCTCATGACCATGAAATAAAATAAGAAAAGTATAGAAATAATGGAATGATCGAATGATGGATAATTGAATAAGGTTAAGAACCAATTGCGTGACTCAAATGTATATTGAGGAATTGTGCTCTAATGTTTGTATTGGTAGGTCAGGCTTGAAGACCGCACAACCGGTTTTGGAAGCCCACTGTGAGTAATAGTACGGTAGCAGTACGTTTTACTTATCGTTAATAATTGTTATTAACATTCTGTTATTCACAAGTTAACCTATGATAACTTGTATGAGCAATTGAGAAAGCTGTGTACATCTGTATAACTCTGATATTAGTCTGCTCTATTTATATCAGGGCCTGAGGCCGATCTGTACAATTTGTTGGGCCTGAGGCCGATCTGTAAAATCTGTTGGGCCTGAGGCCGTTCTGTATGGTACTGGGCTTGAAGCCGCTCTGTATAAAGATTGGGCCCAAGGCCGTTTTGACAATGTTTACAGAATAAGATTAGTTATATGACCTCTGTACTTATGTACATTATAATTCAAGTTTAATCATTGAATAGTTTAAGTACTATTATTCACTGAGCCTCGCTCACTTTGTGTTATGTCTGTCTCTGTAGGCAACCAACCTAGAGGTCGGTCTTAGCTCAGCTTTGGTTGCTTCCTTTTGACAACTTCACCATGTCCAAGCAGTTGGTGAAGTCTATACGTCCTGTGGAGTTTCTTTCACAACCCTTTGCCACCAGTCTTTTGTCTATGTGATTAAGCATGTATAACTTTCCTTCCCTACCAATATTTTTGCTACACCCCCACGTGCGGGGCTGGATCTGTATATATATTTATATATGTACATGTGAATATCTATTTTTGTGTGTCTATTTATCATATGTTGGAACTGGTCGACGGTACATTCGTGATCCTAGCATATAGGTGTTAGCTCAATGGATGTTATTTCATGTTGTTAATTGCTTCCGTTCAGGCCCCCTATGATATACATATCGAGTTTTATGTCCGTTTCCGAATTAGTCATGCTCAACTTTTAGGGGCGAGTTTGGGGCATGACATTAACGGTTACAGATCGCCCATAGACGGCTCTCCGCTAACCCATTGCTCAAATAGAGTGTAAAATCTGATATGGAGTATACTTAGTCAGGGATATAGGCAACAAATTAAAGTGCAATTCCTAATTGGGAAACATTTTGCGCCATCATCCACCTAACATTAACAATACTTAATTCCTTATCTCTACTACACTCTTGTGTTGCTAAGTACTAGGAATAATCAATTTTCTAAGTATCCATTTCTCTTCACAGAGCTTTCTAAAAAATAACTCAAATAGATACTCGCCAGCTTGGTCAAAACTAAAAGCACGAAAGCTCTTATCTAATTGATCTCGACCTCATATGTGCAATGTCAAAAAACATTTCAAAACTTTTTGACTTATGGGAGATCAAATAGTCTTAACTAAGATGCGTATTGTAATCTATAAATGTGTTAAGATTTGGGGCTAGCTATCATACCCTTACACATATCCAGTCACAAATATCATAGTGGACTAAATGCGCCGATACAAATGCCCTTCTGCGGCTTTCCTACTTATTTGTGCACAACCATTTACACATTCACATGAGAGCAGGATGTTATAAGCGAGTGGGCCTGGGAGGGCCAACTCAAACCATTCATATCATCTTCTCATTAACGTGATTAAGTATATTAAGCCACCGGTTCATGACCAATGTCATAAACTAATTCCAATCATCCTAATTTGTGAGTTCTCGAAGACAAGTTTTAAAGGTTTAGGCCCAACTAGGTAATGACTCACGACTAATTCATATTCACTAGATCATAAAAGGATGTCATGGAGATATCAAGTGCGCCTAAGTTGCAAATTTAACTAGTAAGTGCTAATCCCCTGCACCTTCAAGTCAATTTTATTCTCCATACACTTTACTGCATCTAGTTGAAAGATGACGATGCTCCTCTTGCCATCTCTGTTTCTCGCTTCATAGTTACTTGCAATTAATTCTACTATCCACAAGAAGGAGAGAATAAGCTATCAATCTATAACAGCTCCTGAAGTAACTTAAGCGCGAATTAGGCTAAAGAGTCTAATTCAACACAATGCTCTCACGAGCCATGCGTCAAATTCTTAGAGTCATAACAACCTTGTCGGCCTTGACCTTTTCATTACTATGCTGCAACGTTTGCGCTTAGTGGTAAACGTTATTAAAAAACATTAGCCTAGCTAAGGAATCATACAAAGAAGCACCTCCTCATGTCTCACACTCAAGTGTGGAAACAATAAGTGTCCAGACCTAGACAAGTTGGTAATGCTAATAGATTTTGCAGCCACTTGGCGCTGATCTCTTCACTTAGTGTTAATAGATTTTTCTGCTACTAAGCGCTAGTCTTTTAACTTCAAGTGATACTTTAATGCACACTATTATAGTGCATGAAATTTTGCTCCATCCACTCCCAACAGTTGGATAAAGAGCAAAACATTGCTCATACTGGCTACGCATCTTACACTTAATGACTAATTCATTTAAGCTCGCATTTCTTAGATAATATGACTCTTGAATGTTACTTCATCCAATGATGCAACATCATTACAAGTCAAATTACAAAGTCAATCTGCGCAGCTCAATAGTCAAGATCATATACAGATCTATTGAGGGCTTACTAATTTCATAACTCCAAAACTCGCCAACCAAAACTACGTAGCGTGCCGCTAACCATAGCGCACACATTAGTTTTTATTGTGCCAAATAAGGTAACAAAAACACGGCGACTTTGAGTCATGTTTCTTTACTTTGGCTCAATTAAGGTCTGACCTAAAGTCTTCAAGACTTTTGCTCATCTAAAGAATAGGATTACATTGTTCACATTTGAACATCTCTACTAAGTCTAGGTCAACCAAATTAACTTTCATAAGCTAAGTCAATTTTGAGAGAAATTCGCATTGGGATTAATTTGATTAGCATAATATAATTTTGCCACAAAAATCTAAATTAAATAGTGACAATATTACACAAGTCGCAAGATTGAAAATCCGCTATGCTCGTAATCATCTCTTGCGCCACAGGTGACAATTATCCAAAATTTAATTTAATTTATATGCAAAATATTAGTTTTCGGGAGTAAATCTATAAAGATTTCTCTCAACTGAATAACCTCCCACTAACTATGGCATGTCTAAAAAACGTGATAAAATATTCTAATTCCATATAATAGCATCTTAAAGTAAATTCACAATCAACTCATGCTATGTTACATTTAATAATGAAATTTAAATAAAAAATAATTAATCATGCTATTCTAATTACAACATATTAGAAACTCTAGGCCAAAAATAATAATATGCTATATTTAATATTCAGATTATGCCATAACAGAAAGTATATCACTTCTGAAATTTTCTGAAATTTTCTAGAATTTTAAATAATTAATAAACACACATGAAATCATAAATAAATATTTCAGAATCTAGGAAAATGCAACAATCATACCATTAAATAGTAAACCATTACAGTGGTCTACAATAAAAATTTCAGCTCCAGAAACTTAATCATGCAACACCAGAAGCATTTTGAAGCAGAAATAATGAATTATTATTTCAGGAAATATATTTTTTATTTTCATAAAATTTTGAAAATTTTATAGAAGATAGAAAATATAATTCTGAGTCTAACAGTACTAACCACGCTTAAAACAAAGCTATAACGAATTACTTATGACCGCTTAATGCAATTCTGGATTTAAAAAAAAAACAAACAGACCCTTACACCCAGCCGTCAAACCAGTCAAGCCGGCGCGGCTCGATTAGGCTCAGCGCACGGTGCGCGCGTGGACAGTGCGGCTAACGCGCGCGTGATGGCGCGGACAACTCACGTGGCAGCGCGTAAAAATCGCGTTTGGCGCGTGGTAGCGCATGGAAGCCGCTAATGGCATCAGATGGTGTGTGCAGCCCATGCGCCGCATTCCAGGGTATTTTCTGGTCCAATTTCGAAACTACCGGACTCTATTTTTCAAAATAAAAACATTTATGGTCTCAAAAATGATATTTAGGCCTCGTTTGGGAACATGCTAATTTAGTAATTTTTTGGCTATTTGGCTAAAATATGAGCTAAAAAAAACTAGTATGTTTGGGATAACTTTTTGACTTTTTACGAAAAGATGTGCAAAAAGTAGAGAGAAAAGAGAATCTTTGACTTTTTGGTATGGGTTGCTGGCTTTTTGGCTAATTTTATAACTTTTTGACTTTTTGGCTAAAAGGGAGGGTTCCCAAACGAGGCCTTAATGAACATAAAAATTGAGGTGTATTACACTCTCAATCTAATGAGAGTGGAAGTGCAGAAACCTTGCACTTCATGTTCCTCCTTTGTTAATTTTCATGCATATATCTTGTATATATATTTATATAAAATTATACACATATTTTAATGCATAAGAATAAGCACGAATATACCCATATTAGCTCTGATACCAATGTAAATTAAAGTATAATGCAACAGGTAAAAAATTCAAATCATACCTTAGGTGATAGAACCTAAGGCGAAAAACCTCGTGGGTAAATCACATACTTCAAGAATGCGAACAACGAACCTAGCAGTGGAGTGATACCACTATATGAGTATCACCCACATAAGTCACAATGCAAAAAGCTTGATTGTTGTTTAATGAGAGAGAGTCAGTATGGAAAAAACATACGTTGTTTCATATCCCATATCCCATATATCATATCAGATATATAGGATAAATATATTATCTATCTATATCAGTTGATATGATAGATATAGATATCATGAGTGGTTATCCAAATAAGTTTTGAATTCAAATTCAAACTTATATGGATAAGGTTCAAAAGGTTCATGGGCCATGCCACATGAGCGCCCAATTTCTAACATAAACCCATAACACATCATATATTTTTACAATCCTATTTTTTAGTTATTCATTTTAAATCATATACACCCTGTTCATTGCACGGGTTAACACTAGTTTAGGTTAATTTAAAGTATATTTAATTGAAAATGTTATTATATAAGAAATTTAGATAAAAAGTGTAAAATAAAGCTAGTTTCGGTTTCTTATATTAAAATAAAGGGTAATTATATTTACACACCACTAATTCTCTCAGTACATGCCATTAACAGATTAAATTTATATTCTAATAATATCCTCAAATAAAAAGACCATTAAGGACAATATGAGAGTGTATTTGTGATACCCATGTTCCGTAGTATGCTAATTGGTCCTTAATTTGAGTATGATTACATGTTTAGCATGATTTTATGTGCCATCATGTGAAAATATAGGTGGTTTTCAATTTCTATCTGTTCACCGTAGGAATATCTGTTTGACTATTTGCTTTGGAAATTAAATTGAAAGCCTTATCGGCCACAGAACCCGAAATTGATTGCGCCATTGTGATTGGCATAATTTTTAAAGCCTACGGTGAAGTGTAATTGAAAAATTGATTCGGGCCAGATTAGTTGATTAAATTGTTAAATTAGTGCCCAATTACTTTAGTAATATTGTATTGAAATTAGTGGGTTTTGTAGGAGAGGCAATACACCCTCAATTCTCCTCCTTTATTACATTTTGGCTGATCAAACCTTGAGAAAAGGAGGAGAGTCGGTTGTAGAGAGGGAGAGAGAAGAGAATTGTGCAAATTGTAGCTTAAAGCTTGGGAACCTTGAAGATAATCCAAGAATTGTTATAGATTGTGAGAATCAAAGCTTCTAGGTGAGTAATTCTTGGATTATAGTTTGTAATTTTGTGTGCTCAAGCTAATTGAGTGATCAAGAGTAAGATTGAAATGAAATTGGATTGGTTCTTGTTGAATTAAAGCTTGACATATGCATCCAAGTAAGAAATTCTGTTGAAATAGCATGTATAAGCTTGAAATACATGATTCAAGTAGAGTTTTGGTTGAAACTCATGTTTTGACCACCATTTGTGTTGTCTAAGTTGAGAATGTGGCTAATTCATCACATGCATGTGCAATTTATGAAGATATGAGCTTGAATGTATGAATTTGTTATGTTATGTTAGAATGAGTTTGATGGGAGATTGGGGCATGCATGTGAATTAATTGTGAATTGAGCTCCATTGGGTTGAGATTTGGGGTTTACATCATATTAGTATACTTATATTTGAGAATTGCGCCATAACATGCATGATTTGTTGGTTGAAAATCAAATTGGAGCTCAAGAACTCAATCTAGAAAACACAGATTTTTTATGTCCGCTCGAGCGGGTGAAGTGCCGCTCGAGCGGGAAAATCGTGCTCCCAGCACTTTTTTGCAGAGTTGGATGTTCGCTCAAGCGGGATGTTTCACGCTCAAGCGGGGAGCTTTTGTAGACAGGCCTTCCACTCGAGCTCCCTAATTCACGCACGAGCGTAATTTTGAGGTAACCAGTACTTTTGCAGGTCTCTTGGGTCTACTCGAGCGGGGAAGTACACGCTCGAGCGGGGACCCTGTTTTCTAAAATTTTGTTCATGCGTTCTATGTTTCATTTTCCGTTCTCCTTCACTTGTAAGCACTCTTAGGCATATGTTAAGCATTGTAAATGAGTTAATGAGAAAAGAACAAAGCCAAAAGAGGAATATGTGAATTAAGGAACGGGTTGAATTGTTAATGACCCTTTTGTGTTCATGAAATGTGTAGGGTCAAGCTCCAGGGCAAATCCACAAGCCGATCACTGTGAGTAATATCGATATTTGAAAGCTTAACAATGTCTAACTGTTTATTCCCTTATAAGCTTTACGAGTTTCTAATTAGGATTGTGGATAAAAGTCTGACATGAACGAGTGAATGGACCGAAGGTCGTTTCAATATGAATAAATGGACCTAAGGTCGTTTTGATAGAAATAAATGGACCTAAGGTCGTTTTGACATGAATGAGTGGGCCGAAGGCCGTTTTGACGCGAATGTATGGGCCGAAGGCCGTTTTGACGTAAACGAATGGACCGAAGGTCGTTTTGACGTAAACGAATGGACCGAATGTCGTTTTGACAGAAATGAATGGACCGAAGGTCGTTTTGACATATATGAATGGACCTAAGGTCGTTTTGACACGAATGTATGGGCCGAAGGCCGTTTGATGTAAACAAATGGGCCGAAGGCCATTTTGACAGAAATGAATGGGCCGAAGGCCGTTTCGACATGAATAAAGGCCTGAATGGGCCAAAGGCCAGAATGTTTGGAACTACAGCCATTTGATTTGAATTTTGTATAGTTATATATCTGTTAAATAGGAGTATGAATTAGGCTCAAGGCCGTTTGGAACATGTTATTCTACATTGTCATGTAACTTCTGTATTTGATTTGATATTATTCACTGGGTTATCGCTCACGCTCATTCATGTGCTTGTAGGTGAGCCAAGAGAAGTCCAAACCCAGCCCCAGTGAAGTCTGCTAGGAACAACATGAGTTTTGGAGAGTTAGCCTTGCGTCTCATGGACGAGACCTATCCTTGCCATTTTGTTATGTATTTATATTTTGTCTTGTTGGCAAGGACTTTGTGTCTATCTGTATATAGTTTTGTTATGGGTTGACTCAGCTTGGATGATCCTATCTATAAAGGATTTTATGATACTGTATTTTGCTGTGGGTTATTAACGTATATGCGTATGGTTTGTTTTAAAGTGCATATAAGCACAGCTTTATGGACAAAGTTTTTAATTATTGCTTCCGTTTGGCCCCTTTACTTTGATGAGTTACGTCTGTTTTGGTTTGAGGCCGTAGGTAATCTCAGGATTACTGGCCGGTTATGTCCTTAACCCATAGGGGTGGGTTCGGGTCATGACAGAGTGGTATCAGAGCACGAGTTAATAACTCACACACTTGTCCAAAATAGCGATAAGCGTCTAGATAAGATCTAAGATGCATTCATGTGATAAATATGAATTTGGAAGTATTGATTATATGCTTAAATGTTTTAATATGAACAATTATATGTGTAAGTTGTTAACTACTTACATCGCAAATTATCTGGAAATATGTGCTTCTTAGTGTATGCGTACTTGTGTACCTTTTGTACGAAATATAATGCAAGTTTAATCAGATGGTGAGAACCAAAGGTGATGAGATAGAGGAATCTTCTACTGCCAGACTGGACAGAATGGAAAAACTGATTCAGGAAATGGCAAAGGCTGAGACAGCAACAGGAGTGGCAACAACAGTGGCAGCAACCACACCCACCACCTCCACCTCTGGCACCACCCGCGCCAGGCAATCAAAATGATGACCGGATAATAGCTCTCACCAAGGAATTCAAGAAAATGAAACCACCACAGTTTCACGGGGGATTAGATCCGTTGAAAACCGAAGCGTGGGTCCTTGGCATTGAGAAATTATTTGAAGTGTTCCCCTGTTCAGAGACTTAGAAAGTGCTTCTAGCCACTTTTATGCTAGAAGACGAAGCAAGAAGATGGTGGATGTTGATGCGAGAAAATCATAGGGATGTTGACTGGGTAAAGTTTTTAGAAATATTCTATGACAAGTACTTCCCGCAGTGTGTCCGGGATAGGAAAGTGGTAAGCAAACAAGCCGAACTCCCCGTTGATTTTTCTGCTTTAATGCATACAGCTACTGTGTTGGCTTTCCGGGGTGATAACGAATCTCCAGATCGTAGTCTTTTTATCAATATTCAGCATCTTCTTTGACGCATATCAAATCTTTCTGCATGAAAAAGTATTTCAGGCTCTATGATCCGTGTAGACTTCACATTTTCTCTATACAGATAATGCTGCCAAATTTTCAAGGCAAAAAAGACTGAGGCCAATTCTAAGTCATGTGTTGGATAGTTCTTCTCGTGTGGCCTCAACTGCCTGGAGGTGTAAGCAATAAAACTTTTCCGTTCTACATTAACACACAATCCAAACCTATAAGATGCATCACTGAAAATCACAAATTTCGCATACCTGAAGGTAGTGTCAAAATTGGTGTCGGTGGTCAATCTTGTTTTCAATTCATGAAGGCTGATTCGCTTTCACTATTCCACTCAAATGGTTGCCCTTTACGTGTCAATTGGGTAAGAGGACACAACTAATTTCGAAAAGTCCTTCACAAACCTCCTGTAGTACCAGCCAAGCCCATGAAACTGCGAACTTCTGTCACATTTGTCAGTGTAGGCCAATTCACAATGCCTCTATTTTTTTCTACGGGTCCACTGAAATTCCTTCCTTGTGATCCCATGCCCTAAGAAAAAAACAACTTCATCCAACCAAAAACTCACATTGCTTTAGTTTAGCAAATAATTTTCTTTCCCGAAGTATTTGAAAACAGTCCTCAATGATGCTCATGTTCAAGTCTTATCTTATAGTATATCAAAATATTCATCAATGAAGCATACAACAAACTCTCATGGTAGTTTTAAAAAATTCTATTCATTAAGTCCATAAATGCTGCCGGAGCAATATGTGACTCCAATGGCATATACCAAGGAACTCAAAATGACCATACCTCGTTCTGAATGCGATTTTCTCAACATTCTCTGCCTTAACTTTAGATGATTATCCGACTCAAAAATGAAATCTTAGAAAACACTTGTGATCCCTGTAACTGTGTCAAATAATCATCAATACGGGGTAAGGGATATTTGTTCTTTACTTACCTATTATCCAATTCCCGGTAATCGATACACAGCTCAAAGTACCATCCTTTTTCTTCAACAAATAACATGGTTTGCACCCCAAGGCGTAGTGCTAGGTTGGATAAACCCCTTGTCAAGGAGGTCTGTAACTGTTCTTTCAATTCTTTCATTTCAGCAGTAGCATTCTGTAGGAGTCTTAGAAATGGGCTGGGTGCCTGGCACAGTTTTAATGGTAAACTCTATCTCACTGTCTACCAATTCCCCTGGTAAATTCATTTGGAAACACATCTGGAAATTCTCAACAATAGGAATATCATTCAATTCAACATTCACAGATTGTTCGGTCAACACATAGCACGGATAACCCTGACAAAACCCTTTCCTGATCAGTTATGCATTGTTTCATTGCAGATATCAAATAAGAGGAGGCACTACCCCGTTACCCACAAACACAATCTATTTCTTTTCTGTGGTTTAAACACGACCCGTTTTGTTACACAATCAATTGGTGGCACAATACTTGGTTACCCAATCCATGCCCAATATTACATCAAAATGTCTAAAATTTAAGGGCAACAAATCTACATACAGGATAGCATCCTCAACACGTGTTTCACAAAAAACGGTATATGGATTCACACAACACAGATTCCCCCCGATGGAGCAGACACACATAGCAATATGGCAATAATTCTAGGGTCTGCATTTAGTCTAGAGGGAAATGTACATGTCACAAAATGATGTGTGTGATCCAGAGTCAATTAATACAAAGGCATCCTGATTACCATATTGAAATAGACCTGAGACAACGCATTGGCATCCGGTATCGCCTGGAACAAGCGCAAAACTCTCCCCTGTCTCACGGTATCCCCGGTAATAGCGGACCCCTCAAAGTGTTTCCTGGCTTGGAACTGATGCAGTTGAACTAGCTGCTAGTTCCCACTGTTCTAATACATTCTCGGGCTATTTTGCCCTTTCTTCCCACATTTGAAACAGGCTCCTGATGCACGAAGTAACAGACTCCACGGGCCTTTTGCTACAAATGTTGCACATGGGAGCTGTCACTTGGTCCCGAAAGAACATGAAGTAGTATGAGGAGCCCTGTTTTGCTGTTTTTCAGAATATTCGTTCTTCGAAAAAGAAGCCTTGCCTTTTATTGCCTTTCCTTCTGTCGTTGGCTTAGCTTCTCAGCCTATGTTAGCTCTGATATGAGCCCTGTCAAGCACCCCAATGTAGTTCTCCACTTCAGACATTCACTCTCTCTAGGATGTCACTTCGGAGCCCACCCTCAAAATGTCTTGCCTTTTATAATCAGTGTCAATTACATGTGGTGCAAACCTGGCCAATTCAGTGAATTTGGCCTCGATACTCAGCTACAAGTCAGTGTGTTGCTTGAGTCTCCATGAACTCGGCTACCTTCT
>NW_021030726.1:53147-85066 GCF_004153795.1 Camellia sinensis
CATCTCTTTGCTTCAAGAGGTAGGGATTTCTTTGCTCCTTTTCAATACCTCGTCTATAGATAGACATTTGGTAGATTTTATTGCATAAAAACCATATTCATTATGGATTTCTTTGAAAGTCATGGAAAGGGATCTAGGATTTGATATTGGTGATTGAAGTTGTTGAGTTGGTTGTTGTTTGGATTAGTTGGGAAGTAGTTTAACATGTTTATGTTGAGAGGAAAGAAAGTTCTAATTTAATATTATTGACTTAATGGATTTAAAAGGGCGGATGTTTAATAATCTTTTGTATTTTATTAAAGGGGTCAAAAGGGTCAGGTGACCTTAATGGCCGGCCACCAACTTTTAGTGGCCTCCCAGATGTGTAGATCACAGATATGTGGTTGAAAGTTGGCAACACTAGCTCTAAGGTATTCAACATTAGCCCGGAAGTGCGAAAAACGGGCGCCGGGAGGCTCCGGAAGAGAAATAACTGGTTGCTGCAACAATTGCTGGCCTCCCACCCTTCAGTGACCTTCCCTGTGATAAAACAGAGGTACCTGCCAAAAATGAACGAAAACCGTTGTAAAACGAACGTTCCGGGGCCAAAACACGCAGTTCGGGGTCCCGAAAATGGGCTGTTAAGCACCAAAAATGGTATTCGACCTCGAAGTGGGTTTCTCAGCCCCCAGTGTCCCTCAAAAGGGATGAAATAAGATGTATGCCAAAAATCAGAGCAATAGGAGATGGTTAAGCCGTCCCGAACCGAGGCACACGGCCTGACGACTCCGAAAACCGGGAACCGGGCTCCGAAATGGGCAAAATGGCCTACGGCTACCAAATGTAGCCTACGGACATTGAGAGATAGTCTACGGGACCTCTCCCTCCCCTCAGGAAAAGAAACAGAGAAAATCGAGTCTGGTTCGCAAACCGAGACAAGGCACAAAAAAGGGTTCGGAAGCCCGGAGGTAGGGCTCACGGCCGCGACTCTGAGACTTCTGAACGAGCACGATATGCAACATCACCAAGCGCTCAATCGGTGACGTCTGAGTCTTAAGGTCGGTCAAAAATGGGGTGTCTACACAGGGATACTTCTGATCTAGCTTTGCAAGCTTCTTTTGATGACATCTGATCTTCTCGATCTGACTTTCTTGCCGCTAATTCATAGGCTGCTTCAAATCTAGCCACACAGGCCTCCTTCGATGGTTGACCATTGAACACTCTGAATTTAAATTCAAGGTTTGAAAGCAAAGGGGATGAGTCTTGAGGCTGAGAGCGATCCTAGACTGCGCAATCTCAAGAGTGATTCTACACAGGTCTTCGCAGGACAGCGCAAAACATTTTTTTTTTTGAAATCTTTTAAGAAAATGACCAATCGCTCGCGCTGAAGACAATGAGAACCAATATGGATCAAGCCAGGATTGTTCTTAGTACTCACATTAACAAACATGATCTCATTCATCAAGGGATTAGCATGCCTCTCTTTCACTCACTTGATCAAATTTTTGCAAATCCCGAGGAATTCCTTCCTCTTTGTTTTCAACACATTGTTCGAAAAGTTTTGAAAAACTTAGGTCAATACAATGACTTAAAGGCACAAAAGAGCAGGTGAAATGCACTGCCGTTTCATTCAGGTTTGTTGGCACAACAGGCTCAAAGCAGAAACAACCACAAAAGTATGAAAACCATAGCTGTTTCAATTAGATCTTCTGGTGTAACTAGCTCCTCGGCAGAAACAGACTCAAAAGAAAGCGAAAAGACAAACACAAAACAAAATAATGACATCTGAGGTAACGCCCCCAGGATCACCCGACTCCAACAAAACAGGACGGACTCGATACAACAAGACAGACTCAACGGACTTAGTACAAAAAGACTGATTACAAATAACACAACAAGACTGTCCCTAATACCCGAGTCAAAAAGTACAAAACTAGTATTCGCAAATGCTCAAAATAGTGCGTGCCATACGCCACATCTGGAGTAAACTGAGCGTTGCCCGCAGGTGGTTCATCCCCCGCTCACATACTCATACTATCCTCTAAGTTCACTGATCCAGTGATAATAGACTTCGCTGAGCCTAGTGGGAGGATGACCCCTTTGTCAAACAAATCCTGTACTTCGTGGTGAACACGGAAGCAATTGTCAGTGCTATGACTGGTTTGTTGATGGTACGCACAGTACTGGGTAGTATCATGGCTGGGTGGACGACGAGCAGTGAGAGGCCGAGGCTCGAGGGGTTTAAGATGCCCCTTTTCAACAAGGATTTGAAGAGCCTTGGACAAAGGCATGTAGAGGGCATGGAAGACCCTGCGACCTCGGGGTTGATACTTCGAGGTTTGTGGATTTTTACTGGGCGCACTAGCAAAGGGATCGGCAGGTATAGGCTTGGCTTGCTGATTTTTCCTAGGTGCAAAATTAGGGTTGGAGGGAACGGCTCTGGTATGATGACCCTTCTCTCGATTTTCCCCTTGGCTTGAACTGCCCTCGGTCTGAGTGGGGAAAGTATCATCCACAGTCTTAGCCACAACTGCGAATACTTGCTGCTTATTCAACCCTCCAGCTTTCAGAGCCTCAACAGCCTGCTGGAGTTGTTCATAGGGATCAGTGTCCACCTTCACCTTGTTCTTTCCACTAGCCTTAGCTTGGTGGACGGTTTGGATTACTACTTCAGTGCGAAGCCCCGTTGTCATCGACGTGTCATTGTCGGAGCTTGAGACAGCTTCAGGTTGGCTAAGCTCAATTACAATTTTCCCTAGTAGCGGGGGCTCCTGCGGCATGAAATTCCCGACATACAATGCAGTTGGTGGCGGGGTCGACATTCCATAGGCTAGATCAGCCACAGATCTTTGAAGGTCACCAATCATTCCCATCAGCTCAAAGGTGGTGGGCTCACGGGTTTGAAATAACTGGGGTTCCCAGATCGGATGTGCGGCAGGCGATCTGGGCGAGTGTGGTACGTCAACATCGGTCTCATCCTATAAGATGATTCCTTGGTTTAGTGCAGCTGCCATAACCATAATTTCCTCTGAATTCTGGGTCGCCATAAGTCCACTGAATTGGACAGAGGTGGTGTAACTGGTGACTGACGGATCTGATGAATTGGTGAGTCTTTTCCTGCTTTGCCTCAGCAGAGGAGAACACTGGTTGCTCTGAACTGAGTTTCTGAACTGAAAGAGAAAACAGGCTACATCTTAGCCCAATCAATACAGATATGGACATAGCTGAAGAACTGTATTCGACCACTGATCACTATTCCCCAAATTACTGCTCCAAAACTGAATCTGATACCCACAGATATAACTGATTTTCAAAATACTGATACTGATGCCTGCAGGCCTGATGCCCCAGACTTGCGAACTGATACATGCATTGCTGTAGAGGCGCACTCTAAAAGCACATAGCAAGCAAATGAGAGCCAAAACACCCCTATGTTGGGGTAGGGTTTCCCTGTCCTATTTTGTCAAGAGCTAGGGTTTCACTACGCACACAGCGGTTTCAAACAACCTACAGTTGTGTAAGCAACCTGTCCTAGCTTGGAATGGTCACTATGGATTCCGAATATGCACTAGGTCGAATGGTCAAAAAGGATGCCCCGGTAAAAATCGGGGTTTGTGCTCCCATCGTAGAAGAGCCCTTAACCGGTCAGCCTTATGGCACGATTCTCAAAGCGAGCCTTCGACAAACCGTTCAGGAATAGCAGATGGAAAACACAATGTCCTAGGCGCACCAATGCAAATGCAAATGCAAAGAAACACATAAGTGTAATCAAAACAAGATATCATGAGTTCGAGTCAAGTTCTCTAATTCTCCAACAGAGTCGCCAGAAACTGTAGACGTCCCCGAACGTCCCGGGAGGGAATCCCGTTTTGTTCATTTGGGCTTACTATAGTTCGGACTCAAATGTCACAGTTCTGAATCTAATCCCGCAAAGTGCAACGCGAGACCGATAAATCACCAAAGAGTCCAAATCCGGCAGATCATTTTGAAAAATAGATTTTTAGAAAGAAGTGCCAAACATAGACTGCTTTGCCAGATATAGAGTCGCCACCTAAATATTTTATTTTGAAGGAATTTAGAAAACCTTGACTCGTGCCTAAGGCCACGTGTCTGTCATCACCAAAGTTGCCTCGGCTCGGGAACTTGGGTACGATTGGAGAAGGTCATTTCGTGAGCACCCCCACTCGGCCGATCAAAGATCGGCCTCTACTAACCATGATATCGAGTTTTGAAAATATTATGTGCTGTTATTCCGGTTATTAGCCTAGAATTACTATGTGATGCGCACAGCATACAACTATACACTGGATTGCCTAAGTTGGAACAAAGCACCGCATATCCATTCATTTTTTAAAATGGATTGAAGTTTGCTACTCGCAAGTAGGCTAAAACACGAGTTTCGACGAATTATTCCAACTCAAGCAACCCAACCTTCACCCACAGGCATTCAGGCAGTTATATCACATAAGCACATAGCCTCATGGTAAGGATACTATCATGGCAGTCACTCACACGCATGCAAGGATGCTAAAGCATAAACACTTACCGAGTACTCCGAGCCAAAGAAAGAAGCTAATTAGAAAACATGCATGAATCCTGACTATGCTGAGATGCCTAATGCAATACATGCAAGAATGCAACTAAGATAGGCTTGGCTATTCTAAGATGTCATGTGAGATGCAACTTGATACATGTATCCAACTTGGAATTGAAATACAATGCAGTTAGCATGATACGCCGATCCGGGTGCATGCAAAACAGATGAATGGATGCAAACATACGAGCATAAGGATGCTTGTTTAAACGTGCCCTAAAACTAACCATCATAAGCTGGTAAATAAAAGGGAGAAAGACGTGGGGTTGGAAGACATACATCACACACACGCACACTTACTACAACATTGCCCTCCTCAGAGGGTCCGAATAAATAATACACAACCAAATGAATAACGAATTACAACTAATTATTACACAACCCTAATTAATTAACAAATTAACTAAGATAAATAAACTAGCATGCAAAACATATGAAATGGACTGCCTCAGCTCGGTCTTGAATGATAAGGAATGCATGCATGCTCGAGTTGCCTTGCCAGAAAATCCATCGCGGTGCCCCGATTTGCCTCTGTTTGCAACTGGTGCCAGAACATTGTACAAAACTCCAGAAGGTTGCTAACCAGTTTTTGCTGCTGGTTTCCGGTTTGTTGCAACAGAGAGCAAGAAAGGGGCATGGCAAACTATTTTCAACATATGCATGCACGACCACTCTCTCCGTCATCGCATAAGCTCTAGGGAATGTAGTCCTCGATCCTCGTGCCACTAATCACGCATCTCGATGCATGATGGTTGAGGAATCAGATTGCACGACTCGATGTAAAATGAATGCACATATAAACACAACAAGGCCTAAACTTCATCATGGGTAATCCAGAGTGTCGGCCACTGAGAATCGAGGCACGTTTCGTCACTTGGAGTACGAAACGTCCCTCGTTTCCCGTGTTTGGACTAAACCTTACTCCAAACACAATGCGATACACCTAGCATGCATGAATGCAACTCTAACATGCAACCTAAACATAATGCTACTAAATGATGCAAATATGCAAATGATGATATGCAAACATGCTATTAGCATACACAATGCTATGAAATGATCAATGGCATACGAAATGCACATGAAAACTATATGGCATACGCAATGCACACACGGAGACTAATGATGAAATGATCAAGGCATACACAATGCAATGGTCAATCATGCAACAACATGGACTAAACGGCATATACAATGCAAGATGGACTTAAACTAAAATGAATGGGCCTCAGCCACACTCAAATCAGTGGCCAAACATGATGAATTTAGGCAACAAACACATGCAAATATGCACAAATGCAAGGGACCAAACCTAAGGCACCAAATGCAACTCTACCAAAGCATGGCAAGGGATGAAATATGGCATACAATCACACATTTTTCAGCTCTAAAATGACATGCAAGGTGGTCCCGAATCACGCAAACACCTCACACAATGCATGCTAGATGACCCGAATACCGAAACTAGTGAAGCGCATTACACTAGAGGTACACAAAGCAATGCACAAATGGAAAAACCAGTCCCAAATAGACCCTAGGCAGGTCCAAGACAGTGGGAAAATGGTCTAAAATGATGGCTCAAAATACATAGAAATGAAGCTCATGCAATGGTCCAAAAACGAGGCATACAAGCACGACTCTCAAACGCATTTAAAGAGTGGAAAACATGGGAATATGACATACATGTAAGCTCTGAAATATGATGCACAATGGCCCCGAAACATGGAAACACCTCAACATAAGCATGCAATAGGGTCCAAAACTCAAAGCTAGGCAAGGGTATTGAACTACAACCATGCATAGCAAGCATCATTCGACCATGAGACATAAAAACATAGCTAAGGCAGTTCAAAATATGCACAAAATCAGTTTAAAGCATGGCCAAAAAGTGCTAGGATCAAAGGCCAAAATAGCATGCAATGTAAGCTAGTAAAGAGGATTTGCACTACAAGCATGTGAGGCAATCAAGAGGCCATCAAACCAGAAAAATTCAGAGGTATGACATGCCAAATAAAGCCCAAAAACCCACTGAAACATGGTCTATGCATGCAAGAATGATAGGCTCCTTTGATAGGCTACAAAGAGGGTTGCTCTACACATGCAAGATGGACACCCAAAATGGAAAAATGGGCTCTAGACAGAGCCTATGCAGGTCCTAAAACCCACCAAAAATGGCCTGAAACATGGCTTGCAAGCATGCAAATAAGGGCTCCTTTATTAGGCCAAATATGCTAGTAAACAAGACCAGGGGTGAGAGGGCCACCCCTCTCTGATTTTGGTGCTCAAAATAGCATGCTAGCCATTGAAAATCCACTGGATTTCAGTGGCTAAGAGACCAAACAAATAAGCTAGTAAACAAGACCAGGGGTGAGAGGGTCACTCCTCTCTGATTTTGGTGCTCAAAATAGCATGCTAGCCACTGAAAATCCACTGGATTTCAGTGGCTAAGAGACCAAACAAAGGTCAATGCAAAGGCCCTAAGGCATGGCTCAAAATAAGATGAAATGAAGCATGCAAAGGGGGTAGACGACCCCCAACAAAAAAATGGTCTGAAACAAACATGTTAAGGACCTCAAAATAAGACTTTTTTTAGTTTAGATCAAAGCTCAAATATGCTTTCAAATATAGCTAAAAGATGAAGCAAAACAATGCTTAAAGAAGGAAAGAAGTGTTACCCTTATATCCAAGAACTCCAGTAGCTTTTGGACCAAAAAAAAAACTCCTTAGCCTCTGAAAACAAGCTCCAAGAACCTTAGAGTGATTGTGGAAGTGTGCGGTTGTGAGGTGGTGTGTAAAGGGCCAAGATCAAGGCTCTTTTGGAGGCTAAAATATAGAGACAAGGGGAGAGATATGGTATATGCTCCAACCAAAATTTTGAACCTTTGCTAATGAGGGAGAGGGTCTCTCTTATAGCCAAAGAGGTCCAAAGCTTCTTCAAGAAGCCAAAAACCAAGTTTGAAGATCCTCCATATGGAATATCAATTCTATGCCTTCCAGCTGGCACAGTTGGCAACAACTCACAGAGACAAGACAGGAGGGGGCAAGCCGACCAGTTCAGGGGGTCGACCGACCAGTTCAAAAGGTTTGAGTGAGTGAATGGTGGTCGATAACCCTAATTGGTGGTCTCTCAATTGAATGCAAACTAGTGGTGTGGTGGGAGACCAGCAATTGTGGCCCAAAAGTGAGAGAGACCAGCTACCTAACAAGAAAATCGGCCGGCGGGAGAAAAGTGGTCTCCAAGGAGAAAAGGTGGTCTCCCACCCTTGTACCACCTTCCAAACAATGAAAGTAAGGTCCATGCTAAAAATGAACCAAGACGGATGCAAAACAAGGGTTCGGGGGTCAAAACGCGCAGCCGGGTGCCCCGAAAACAGGCCGTTAAGCATCAAAAGTGGCGTGCGATCACAAAGGCGGTCTCCCGGGCCAAAGTGTCCCTCTAGAGAGAGGAAACAAGGTGTGTGCCAAAAATCAGAGCAAACGGAGAAAGTTAAGCGGTCCCAAACCGAGGCGCACGGCCGACAGCTCCGAAAACCAGAAACTGGTCTCCAAACGGGAACAGTGGTCTACGACCATGAAAAGTAGCCTATGGCCACAGAGAGATGGTCTACAAGACCTCTCCCTCCCTTCGGGAAGAGAAAACAAGACCTGGTTTGCAAACCGAGGTAAAGCACAAAAGGGTCCCGAGGTTCGGAGGTAAGGCTCTCAGCCGAAACTCTGAAACCTCAGAACGAGCACAACATGCACAATCACCGAGCGCTCAATCGATGACGTCTGAGTCTTAGGTCGATCAAAAATAGGGTGTCTACAGTGTCCAGCAGGTCCCTCTGAATCAACTGACATTAATTCCATACTATTCCTTGGCCATAGGGCTCTAACTTCATGCTCCGAAATCGAGGATTTCTTTGTTTCTTGAAAGAATGCTATTTCCACTTGCCCTTCCCTAATTAATTTCCTTATTCTTCCTTTTTTCTAAGCTTTTCCCAAGCCTCACACATTCCATGATAGT
Organism: Camellia sinensis; assembly: GCF_004153795.1. Classification (NCBI taxonomy): domain Eukaryota; kingdom Viridiplantae; phylum Streptophyta; class Magnoliopsida; order Ericales; family Theaceae; genus Camellia; species Camellia sinensis. The sequence goes on from NW_021030726.1 coordinate 61,727, forward strand.
AGCTTCATTAATTCACAAAATTGGACACCAAAATCACCTAAGTTAAAGTTGTTTACTGCCCATTTTTCTCCTCTTCTCCATTTCTTTCTTTATCTTTCACCTCTAATTCAACAATTTTGTAGAGAGTATCAAATTTCTTGCCTTTGAAGTTGAGCCTTAGAACTTTCCCTATCTGTATTGTAGCTTGAGCTTCATTTAGGATATATCTTCCCCTTCTATCACCATTCTCAAATGAAACTGAAAGTGACATAGCTGCAACAACAACTCTGAATATGGCCCTTTTTGGTGGAGGCTTACTAGAGAAAGCCCCTTTATGCCCATGAAACCTGACGAAGCTAGAGATGATTTCAAACTGAGTGAGTTCCTTAGACTTACCTTTCTTATTTCCTTTCAGCTTAACTTTAGTTTTTGGTTTACAGTTCCTAGATTGAGCCCCTTTATTAAGTGGTGTGTCTAAAATCGATTTGGTCCTTATGGGCCCAAGTGATCCTCCATTAGTAGAGCTTAGATTAATAACTCTGTTAAGGCTTGTAAATGATGGGCCAGGATCATGAACGATATGGCCCAAATCTATCTCCAGGTCTAAGCCCTGCAGATGCACTAAGACTCTTAATAAAACCATGTGTGTACAGGTGGCCTTCTAACTTCTGATTGTCATTATTTGCAAATGCTCTGAGTTCAGCCACCTTCATTTTTAATGGGTCTGCCATGTGTGCATTATCTTCATAGCTGCTCCCCATGCCATCTTTTGCCTCTACAACTAGTGTATCCCCCTCCTCTCTGCCACAGTGATGTTCCACTTTAGATTCTTCAGCTACCCTGTCCACCTTAACTTTGCCACAGGTCTGCCCTACCCTCTGAATAAGATCCACATCATTAAAAGATACCAGCTCAGCATCATTTCTCTCCATTCTCTTTGCCAGGTCACCTTTATCTTCCTCAATCCTATGGGATCTTCATGCTTCTGTCTGGCTATCACATTGGAGCTGCAATCATCCGCAAAATTAATGGATGAATTATGATCTTTCTCAATGTTAGTTTGTTCTTCATAAACTAAAACTGGAAAGATTTTTCATTGCACTCTAGATGGATTTCTTTGTTAATCCATTCCATACATTTAGTTGCAATCCTAACTCTGCCATAGCAAAAGGACACTGGTTGGCAAGCATTACTATCAAGGTTTAGGACCTTGCCCCATAATCCTCTAAATTTGGTGAACGTGTCTCTATTCCAGAGGTTTAGTGGGACGTCATAATATCTCAACCATAAAACATCTCTCCTTCTCTAGGTGCATATTTGGTTTCCATTCTATAGCAAATTTGCACAACTCCTTTAGCCATTCATTGACTAGTCTGAAGTTAGATGTCATCTCTTATTTGGACTTAAATGTTAGGACAACATCCCTCCCTTATCCATATCTGACAAGAGTATGGCCCATCCTTTTATCCGTTAGTGCTTACCTGATACTAGGGGTGGGCGCGGGTCGGTTGCGGCCACGAAACCTCCAATCCGCCATCCGTCCGCCAGATTGGCGGATTGAAGAAAATCAATCCGCATCCGTCCGCCAATCCGGCGGATGTGGATTGAGCGGATTGGCGGTTTGGCGGATGGATGCGAATCGGTTTGGCGGTTTAAAATTTTATAAATTTTCAACATAATTCAACTTGTGCACTTCCTCAAAAAAAAGAAAAAAAAGAAAGAAAGAAAGTATTACAGTCAATGACTTAAAAAAAATATTACAATCACTGTATGCCTTATCCAAAGAAAAAAAGTTTGAAACTTTAGAATATCATGATCACTGCATGCCTCATCCACATATTACAATCACAGTATGATTCATCCCCATAAAGTATTACAATCTGTGATTCTTAAAATATAATAACAATTCAAATCACCAAAACCATGAACAGAGCAGTAGTAGAGATTGAATGTCTCTGTATTGTTACATCTACATATGTTTTTGAAAACAAAAACCAACCAGCATATATCATATTTTCAGCATATATCATATTTTTTATTTATTATTTTTAGAGTTAGATTTAAAAACTAAAAAATATAGATGAATAATATGTTTATTTTTTTCAATTCAAAAATATATTCAAGTTGAAAACTTTTTTTCAACAAAATATTTAAACTCTTTTTCAATTGAAAACACAAACATAATATTTAAACAAATTGAAAATACAAAGTCTTATAAATTACTACAGGTGCTCGCGATTTGGCGGTTTGGCGGTTCGGTTGCGGCCAAAAAATCTCAAATCCGCCATCCGTCCGCCAAATTGGCGGATTGGAGAAAATCAATCCGCAACCGTCCGCTCATCATCACGCATCCGTCCAAAATGCGGCGGATCGGTTCGGTTCGGTCGGTTTTGACGGATCGGTATATCCGCTGCTCACCCCTACCTGATACTAGATAAGGTGTACTTTTCTTTGAGCCTTACTATTACACTTTCATACAACCACCCATGACCATCTTCATTCACTTTAATGGTAGAATAGGATTTGCCTTGTGAAATGCCTATGTTTGTTTTTAGGGCATCGACAAAGGATTTACGTTGGGCGTAGACTCTTTAATTTCTTTCAACAACAGGATTTCTTCTAGTGGGGATGGATTGAGGTTTGCTTATGTTCTGATCTCTAGCATGCTCAACATATTTGACTTCAGGTGCTTTGTCATCCACCCATAACTCATTTGCTTTCTGAACTGCAATGCTTGCTACGACCGAGCAGTCAAATATCATAAATCTGAACCTTATATGTGTGGCTTTCCTTCTCTTTTGTGGGATAAAGACATCTTTTACAATTCCAAACTTAGTCAAGAGTTTGAACAAACCTTTAGGCTCCAATGAGTTTGGTAGGTTATCCACATATACAGTAAACAAGCCCTTTGTTGAACTGTTACTCCATGCACCTCTGTCTTGCCTCCGCTTGACCACAGGGATCCACCCTCCTTGCTCCATTTCTCCTCCTCCCCTCCAATTGTAAATAAACTTAATTATGTAACTCTACAATATTTTTGCTTACACTTTTATTTTTTAATAATTGAGATATTCATGGGTTTAAATTTATTTTTTGGCGAATTATATTAACGATTCCTATAGTTTGGGTTTTGTGTCATTTTGGTCCCCGACTTTCTAATTATGATACATTTGACCATGAATTTTGAAGATACCATTCAAAATATGAAGATACCATTCAATTATGACACTTTTCAAAATAAGGACAATTGAAGATACCATTTCTCAATTTTAAAGGTAAAGTCGTCAATTTGATAAAAATATAAACTAATTTGACAAAAATAAATGTCAAAAAAATATTTTTGAATTTTTAAAAATTATTTCTACCCACTAAAGATAAAATTATGTAAAATTGATAAATCTTTTATACATATTTTTTTTAAAATTAATTTTTATTATGTGTTTGGATGATAATCATGTAATGGGTGGTTGTTTTTATTTTTATTAAATTAGTTTCTATTTTTTCAAAAGTCAAATATAGTGAGAATTTTGATATCATTATTAAATCAATCCATTAAATCAAAAAATTCAAAACTAAAAAAAATTCATATATTAAATATATTGATTACACATTAAAAACCTGACAATCACCCATTATATTATCATCATCCAAACACATAATGAAAATTAATTCATTAAAAAATTAAAAAAAAATGTCTAAAATATTTATCAATTTTACATAATTTTATCTTTGGTGGGTAGAAATAATTTTTAAAAATTTAAAAATATTTTTTTGACATTTATGTTTGTTAAATTAATTTATATTTTATCAAATTGACGACTTTGCTGTTGAAATTGAGCAATGATATCTTCAATTATCCTTATTTGGAACGAGATTCAAAATTTAGGGTCAAATGTGTTACAATTGAAAAGCCAGGGATCAAAGTGACACGAGTCCCAAATTATAGGGACTATTAATGTAATTGGTCCTTTATTTTTTTTGCATATATGTAGTGAGAACACTAATTAAGTAGGATTAAATTTTTAAATGATAAGTTTCACTTTTGCAGTAAAAAGTCCTTTGCACAAAGGAACATTTGAATCGCAAGATTGGATCTAAAATTCCTTAATAAATATGGAAATAAACTATTTTATTTTCAACTTATAATAGTCTTTGTGTATAGATAACAAAAAAATCATTGTTTTTTACTTAATTATTATTTAATAGTTAATTTCAATTACGTCATTGAATGTCATGTAATTTTCAAACGGATTAGATTCAATATATGAATACTTCAATCAAAATTTGGTTAATTTCTTATAAGCAAAATTATTATTCAATTATGTTGTTTTGAAATTATGAACAATTACATATTCATAATCAAAATTTTAAAACTTAATTTAAATAAATATATTTTATGTATTTAAACAAAAATCATAGGTAAGAAATATTTTTCTATGATTGTTGAATTTTATATTCACATGCATAACACATGTCACTTCCAGAGAAATATTCAAATCATGCGCATTTTATGTTTAAGACAATATTATTTAAAATGGATGATTATGTTATCATATAACACAAAGTAAAAATAAAATTAATTAATATTTTAAAAAGAAAATCAATGCTATTTTTTTTTTTTATTTAGTAGTTTCAAAATACAAAAATTACTAAAATTTATAAGTTATAGACACAAAACAAAATTAAAAAATAAAAAAGGTAATCCTTTGATTTTTTTTTTAAATTTTAATTAAGTAGCTTTAGAATACAAAATTTGTTTAAAATTATAGGTAGTAGACACAAAATAGAGTTAAAATTTGTATAATAAGATAACATAATTGCTTATTTTTCAAATAGACAAAATTTAAATTTAAAAAAAAATTAAGTGGCACTTAAATCTTATCGAATTTTTAACGTACTAAATCAGTTCTTTTTTGTTTTTCATTTTTTTTTTACAAATTTTAAAATTTTAAAATATTATAGGTGCTATTTCACTCTTATCTAATTTTTAAACTACTACCCTCTCTGGTTTTTTTATTATTAGAGTTATATTAGATTTTTTTTTTTTTTAAGATTATCTTATCTTATTTTTGAATTTTTAAAATTCAACTTAATTTTTGTTTTGTCAATCTTCATTTGATATTTACTGAATTTCTCTCTACCTCATTTTCTAAGATTTATCTAATGTTCTTTTTCAATATTTTTATAGTTTATCTTCAAATTTAAACGTCATTTTTTAATCTTTATCTTACATTTACATAATCCACTCTTCCTCTTGATTTTTAGTTGAATTTATTTATTTTTTCTAAAATTTATCTAATTGTCACTGTCTATATTCTTATAGTTTATCTTCAAATTTAAACTTATATTTATAGAATTCCACTATTGCTCTTCATTTTTAGTTAAGTTTATCCAATTTGGTGTCTTTCGAAAAATTGAATTAGTATTGCATACCTATATAAACATAGTGAGATCAAATATATTATTTAAATATCCATCTAAATTAATATCATAGAGTATAGTTGTTAATTTTTAGCATGTTCAACATTATTTACCATTTTTTAAAACATGAAAATATCTAGTGTTTTTATCCCCCTGCAGTGACCAATTCAATCTGGATTTCTGATGCCATAACCATTCTACCCTCCTATAGAGTTTCCACACTTTACCTCTAACCACCCTTCTCCTGCCCTTTTCTGGAGCAAGTAGCTCTTTGGCCTCCGCAGTGATATCTAATGCATGCAATTCATCTTCTGTAGCTTTGAGCTTAGATGAGACATTGCCAAACACTTCCGAATTCCATATCTTTAGTTCCAGCTTTAAGTGCTTAAGTTTTTGAAGGATTATGTAACCAGCCCAACCTACAAAATTAGAATTCTGCCAACAAGCAGTAAAGAAATTAGAAAAGTTGGGATGCAAAGTTCAAGCGTTGATAAACCGAAAAGGTTTGGGGCCCCAATCTCTGTCATCTTCCATCAACAATAAAGGGTAGTGATTTGATATGAGCCTAGGCAAACCCCAAAGCTTCATGTTGAAGTGAATCAACCATTCAGGGCTAAGCAAGACCCTATTAATTCTGCTCCATTTCTGGGCCTCTTGAGCATTACACCAAGTGTATTTTCTACCATAGAGAGGAAGGTCATTCAGTTCACAGGCATCTATAAACTCATTGAGGTCTTTCATACCATTGTCTCTCCGGGAACATCCAACTCTCTCTCCCATATGCCTGATCTCATTGAAATCCCCTCCCAAACACCAAGGGAAAGGAAAGTGAACCTTGAGGTTGAGAAGAGTTAATAATATATGCTCTTACAATAATAGTTATCCGAATACAAACTTATCAACAAGAAAAAAAGAGATAAAGCTATCACAAAATTCAAAAATATTTGAATTGGAAATCTATATAAAGATAATCTATATCTATCAACAAAATAAAAAATAAGGATAATTTAAATTTGAATTTGAATATGTAATAAAGATAATCTATATTTATCTATCCAATTTTACATCTCTCTCCTCCTATATAAACATATATATTTCAATTAATTATAAACACATGCAAAACTATTATGTTACTCTTTCTTGTTCTCGTTCTCCCTTTCTCTTGCTCTCTCTACATAATTTTATATTGTTATAGGCATGGCTAAAAAGTTTCATACATTTGCATTCCCCCCCCTCTCTCTCTATATAATTTTATATTGTTATAGGTATGGCTGAAACGCTCCACACATTTACATTTTTTTTTGTCTAAATTTTAAATTTACAAAACCTGACACCTAGAGAGTTTTGAATTTTTTTTATTGCATCAATGTTGAATATTATGTACCGAAAAAAAAAACAAAAACAAAAATGTGTAAGAAATTTATTTGTGTGTATAATTCTCATAATGAATTTCCCACCAAACTAAAAAACTCTTTCCTATTTGAGAATTTCATAATAATTTAACTTGACCATCGAGTGTTCATTATATATATAAATTTTTAAAATTTTATCTTTCTAGAATATTTTGGTGATGGATTCACATAGTTTTGTGATTTATATGTTTTTATATAATATTTAATTTTACTCTTTTACATTTGATATCAAATTTATTTTTTTTAATAAGAAACTTGAATAATTGAGTCTTTTATATTGTTTTGTTTGTGGGTTGACAGTAAAATATTATTTTTATCATAGCAAAACATAATTCTCAATTATATGATACTTCTTGATGTTTTACTGCAGTTGTTTTTTATTTATTTAATTGAATTACTTTTTATGTTTTTGGATATCAAAATCTCAGAGAAAATAAATAATAAAAGACAACAAGTTCAGATGATATTAAACTTAAACTGTAAATTAAAGTATAACGCAGCAGGTAAAAAATCCAAATCATACCTTAGGTGATAGAACCTGAAGTGAAGAATCTCGTGGGTAAATCACGTGCTTCAAGAATGCGAACAACAAACCCAGCAGTGGGAGTGATACCACAATATGAGTATCACCCACACAAGTCACAGTGCAAAAAGCTTGATTGTTGTTTAATGGGAGAGAGTTAGTATGGGAAAAACATACGTTGTTTCATATCCCATATCGCATATATCATATCAGATATATAGGATAAATATATCATCTATCCATATCAGTTGATATGATAGATATAGATATCATGAGTGGTTATCCAAATAAGTTTTGAATTCAAATTCAAACTTATATGGATAAGATTCAAAAGGTTCATGGGTCATGCCACATGGGCGCCCAATTTCTAACATCTCCCACTCGCACATGAGTTGGCATGACACCGCCACATCTCTATCTCAATCTCCCCCAAAATGAATAATCTCATACTAGCCAATGCGCTGTACGACCGCTGAGAACACTTGCATGTGGGAGCTCTATACCAGAAACTCAATATGAGTCAGCATAGAGACATCAACCCAAAATGAACAGAAATAGTGTCTCATGTACCAAGACCCATCTAGCTACATCAGTCCAAAAACATCTCTAATCTCTCAAAGAGCATGTTTGACTCTCCTAGGACCCGCATTATATTCACACCCAATCAGCATCCCATAGAGAGCGATGTGAGTTGTCGACAGTGAATATAGAGCAGAGATGTAGAACTAGATGATCTTCCCTTCACCCTCATTTCATTTAATTTGAAATTGACCGCTTTCCCAATAATGTTTCTTAAAGCCGAATCATACATGATTGCAGGCAACATACCAAAGTATCTGAACATCAACTCCTCATCTTATGACATAGTCAAATGTCATAAAAGGCACAAAGTGAAGTCATCTAAGAAAAATGACTTTTAGGACTCACACGGTAAAGAAGCAGGAATCCATTCTTTCACCTCGCTAACAGGTCGATAAGCACATGTAGTATGAATGCTTATTATAGTGGAGTAACTCTTCCAAAGAGTGATGTTAAACTCACACACCATACAGATCTTAGTCTAGTCGCTGTTAAGTGCACAAGTCGCTTCCTAGCGTCTAACTCAAATTCTCTATTTGCTTGCCTCTCAGGCATTAAATGAGATCTCGTATCTGGCTATCCATAACAGGCACATCATGGAAAAAATGGGTACTCTTATATCCATGGTCAATCTCTAACAAGACCTCATATTGGCTCCAACTAAGGCGACATAGCTAGTGGATAATTTAAGCCTCTCTTGGCTCCAAATAAAAATAAACCACTAGTCTCATCCTTGCTCGCTCCCAAGCGCCAAGGGCGATTGCTCGTGTGAGTGAGCCAATCTTGCCTGCTGGCATCATCATCTGCTAATCATTATGACACAAACCATAATAGTGTCAACATCTCATCATCTCACAACAAATAAGTGATCAATTTTAAAAAACACGACCACAGCTTACGCAATTCTAGATTCCAAACATAAGCCTTATCAGCACCTCTTGCGATAAGTATATACAACGAAATCCACCATGTGCGCCTTACATGAAGTGATTCAAGATCACTACCTCTTGTGCAATAACCTCTCTAAAGATATTTTGGTGACCAATTTGTGTTCATTCAAGATGCGCCCAACTAGCGCATTGAATCTTACAAGGAGCAAATTAATATACTACTAGTAAAGCATTCTATCCAGAGTCTAATGAGCAAGGTCAATGTCTAAACAACTCAATTGGCCATTTACCAAAGATAACACTTATCATGCCGAATACGCCCACATAGCGTACTTCAGGCTCCCACAAAAAAAAAAAAAAAACAAAAAAAAACAAGGAATATAGGTCATCTGTTTCTCTCAAAGACAATCTGAGGATTCACTCAATAGCTAAGGCTCTGACTTTTACTGATAGGTAAATCAATAGGTTTACAATTTTGCATCTAGAATCATTCTAGGATATTCTTTATGTAAGTCATCAAAGACAAACCGGGAATTCTCCCAAAACAATCCCTAAGGATCGTACATCCGAGCATATAAATTACATCACCCATGTCCATCATATCTAAAATAGAGGACTGCCTACCCTAGGTAGCAAAAACCTTATAAATTCCTGGCTCATAATGACTAAGTAAGGAAAAACTTCTTTTGGAACATTAATCATGCCTCAGTGGTCTTCATCGATCATCGTTGGCCTATCATGGCTTAATGAAATCTAAGAACCACTATTTGGATAACTGTTTTAGGCTGTAAAAGATTTATTGGAACTAGCAACCTTTTTGCGCTCCTAACTTTTCACCATAAAAGCATAAGGTAAATCCCTACGGATCTACTTATCCAATTCTCCAACGAGGAGTTGGGTCATAATGTCCACAAATCAATGTTCCGAACTTATGTCAATCATAGCCTAAGTCAAAATAACCTCACTCCCCAAGAGGAAGTCTTCTCATGGTCTACACATTTCTCAATGGTGCGACTTTTCAGTATCTAGCGAGCCTTATACCTCAACAATGACTATCCAAAATGCGCATAACTTTAGAACAGTTTCGCGTCTTAAGGGAAAGTCAACCAAATTATAGAAATGGTTAATCCTCAAAAACTTTGTCTTCAACTGTGCAACATTGATCCATTTTCTAAAAACAAGGGACTAGCGCCTTTGGCATTATCCTAGGCTCTTTATCATCTTGCGAAGCAATCATGAATGTTTCCCTCTCAATCACCCAGTGATGATGTGGAAAATTTTCATATTCGCTACCACACAACTAAGAATGTAGAGTATTCTTCTCTAATGGAGTAATCCATTAGTAGGCACATCGCTCCCACTGTCCCTAGGATATTGGAAATTTCTTTCCATTCTCAACTAGCCTACATAAAAGTGCTATGCTTAGAATTCTCTATCTTATAGAGTTCCAAAACTCTATTCACGTCACATTTACTAAGAAAACTTTATGTGACTTATTTACACTACCACAAAGCTGCGTACCTATATGCACATGACCCGGAGGGTTTACATGAGAGCATACAATAATGCGCCACATGACCCTATGTGTTTACAAGATAGCATACAATAATGCGCTATACAACCCTAGGTCTTAACTTCGCAACCTTATGAGAAGTAAAATAAAGATAAGCTGCTTAATTGTAATAACCCGACCCTCGTACATGTTTTCTGGTATGCTTTCAGATCCTTACTCTGTGCATTTATGTGCTTCCTGTGAAATTCCATGTGAAATTAAGTTAAATTGAGTGAATCTTATGATTATAGATTCATATTTGTCTCATAAGAAAAATATTTGTTGCAATTGTGATGTTCGGATCAGAAATTGGAAGCCCTAGAGGCTTGATAATCTGAAATTGACCATATAATTGAGATCTGCATGATTTTTAGATCATAATGTGATTTTCTGTAAAAATTTGATTTGGGATGATTAAACTGATTGAATTTTGTCTTTATTCAACCTTTATATATATATATATATATATCTATAAATGTCTCTTTGAACATTTGACTTAGAAGCCTTCACACCAAAAATATCTCCTGGGAGAGAGAGCTAGAGAAGAAGAAAGCTAGAGAGGAAGAAGAAAGTTCAACAGGGAGAAGATTGGGAAATTTGAGAGGGTTTGTAGAAATTTAAGCTTACGGTATGTATTATCTACTTTTGTTAAGCCTCTCTTGACTAATGAGTAAGAAATTATCTACAATATAGAAGTTAGGGTTGTGATTAAGATCAAGAGAGTGTGTGTGTGTGTGTGTTCTTTGCTTAATTGTATTTGAAGTTGTGTTGTTGGTTTCAAGCTTTGTGATAAGAAATTTCACCTTTCCCCTCTTGATTTTACATGTTATGGGGAGTTCATCTACATACTTAGAGGGTTATATATATATACATATGTGGTTGGAACCAAACATGTTTCAAACCAGGAAGAAATTGGGCTGAGCCTGTGGAATTGAAGGAAGATGACTCATAATTTTTCATACATGGCTGCACATCCTCTAATCCATGTTCATAAGCTTATCTTCTTGCATGATTTTGAAGATGGAGGATAAAACTCCATGCATTTGTTATCATGTGTATTGATGTTGACTTCACCCTTAAATTCAAGATTTAGATCCTTCACATGAAACATTAAGTTTTGTTTTGAAGTTATGATGTTTGTTTTAAGTTGTTTTCTAAAGTTTTGGGCCTTGATTTTCATTAATCTAAGGTTGATTTTGCAAAAAAAAAGAGATTTCCTTTCAAGCAGAATTTCGAACTAGTTTTCACCCAGACCGCTCAAGCGGCCTGGGCCACCGCACGAGCGGCCAACCTTGTTTTGGGCCAAAATGCATTCTGCAGTTCCACCGCTCGTGCGGCCAAGGCCACCGCAAGAGCGACCAAGGCCACCGCACGTGCAGCCAAACAGGACAGAATTTTTTATTTTTGTTTCCTTCCTTTTCCTTACTTTCGGACCTTCATTTACATGGTTTTCACATGTCCTATGTCTCCATATACATCTCATGAGCATGAAATAAAATAAGAAAAGAATAGAAATAATGGAATGATCGAATGACGGATAATTGAATAAGGTTAAGAACCAATAGCGTGACTCAAATGTATATTGAGAAATTGTGCTCTAATGTTTGTATTTGTAGGTCAAGACTTGAAGACCGCACAACCGGTTTTGGAAGCCCACTATGAGTAATAGTACGGTAGCAGTACGTTTTACTTATCGTTAATAATTGTTATTAACGTTCTGTTATTCACAAGTTAACCTATGATAACTTATATGAGCAATTGAGAAAGCTGTGTACATCTGTATAACTCTGATATTAGTCTGCTCTATTTATATCGGGCCTAAGACCGATCTGTACAATCTGTTGGGCCTGAGGCCGATCTGTAAAATCTGTTGGGCCTGAGGTTGTTCTGTATGGTACTGGGCTTGAAGCCGCTCTGTATAAAGATTGGGCCCAAGGCCGTTCTGACAATGTTTACAGAATAAGCTTAGTTATATGACCTCTGTACATATGTACATTATAATTCAAGTTTAATCATTGAATAGTTTAAGTACTAATATTCACTGAGCCTCGCTCACTTTATGTTATGTCTGTCTCTGTAGGCAATCAACCTGGAGGTCGGTCTTAGCTCAGCTTTGGTTGCTTCATTTTGACAACTTCACCGTGTTCAAGCAGTTGGTGAAGTCTATACGTTCTGTGGAGTTTCTTTCACAACCCTTAGCCACCAGTCTTTTGTCTATGTGATTAAGCATGTATAAGTTTCCCTACCAATGTTTTTGCTACACCCCCACGTATGGGGCTGGATCTGTATATATATTTATCCATGTACATGTGAATATCTATTTTTGTGTGTCTATTTATCATATGTTGGAACTGGTCGACGGTACATTTGCGATCCTGGCATATAGGTGTTAGCTCAATGGATGTTATTTCATGTTGTTAATTACTTCCGTTCAGGCCCCCTATGATATACATATCGAGTTTTATATCTGTTTCCGAATTGGTCATGCTCAACTTTTAGGGGCCAGTTTGGGGCATGACATTAACGATTACAGATTGCCCATAGATGGCTCTCTGCTAACCCATTGCTCAAATGGAGTGTAAAATCAGATATGGAGTACACTTAGTCAGGGATATAGGCAACAAATTAAAGTGCAATTCCCAATTGGGTAACATTTTGCGCCGTCATCTACCTAACATTAACAATACTTAATTCCTTATCTCTACTACACTCTTGGGTTGCTAAGTACTAGGAATAATCAATTTTCTAAGCATCCATTTCTCTTCACAGAGCTTTCTAAAAAATAACTCAAATAGATACTCGCCATCTTGGTCAAAACTAAAAGCACGAAAGCTCTTATCTAATTGATCTCGACCTCATATGTGCAATGTCAAAAAACATTTCAAAACTTTTTGACTTATGGGAGATCAAATAGTCTTGACTAAGATGCGTATTGTAATCTATAAATGAGTTGAGATTTGGGGCTAGCTATCATACCCTTACACATATCCAGTCACAAATATCATAGTGGACTAAATGCGCCGATACAAATGTCCTTCTGCGGCTTTCCTACTTATTTGTACGCAACCATTTACACATTCACATGAGAGTAGGATGTCATAAGCGAGTGGGCCCGGGAGGGACAACTCAAACCATCCATATCATCTTCTCATTAATCTGATTAAGTATAATAAGCCACCGGTTCATGACCAATGTCATAAACTAATTCCAATCATCCTAATTTGTGAGTTCTCGAAGACAAGTTGGTAATGCTAATAGATTTTGCAGCCACTTGACGCTGATCTCTTCACTTAGTGTTAATAGATTTTTCTGCTACTAAGCGCTAATCTTTTAACTTCAAGTGATACTTTAATGCACACTATTATAGTGCATGAAATTTTGCTCCATCCACTCCCAACAGTTGGATAGAAAGCAAAACACTGCTCATACTGGCTACGCATCTTAGACTTAATGACTAATTCATTTAAACTTGCATTTCTTAGATGATGTGACTCTTGAATGTTACTTCATCCAATGATGCAACATCATTACCAGTCAAATTACAAAGTCAATCTGCGCAGCTCAATAGTCAAGATCATATACAGATCTATTGAGGGCTTACTAATTTCATAACTCCAAAACTCGCAAACCAAAACTACGTAGCATGCCGCTAATCATAGCGCACACATTAGTTTTTATTGTGCCAAACAAGGTAACAAAAATACGGCGACTTTGAGTCATGTTTCCTTACTTTGGCTCAATTAAGGTCTGACTTAAAGTCTTCAAGACTTTTGCTCATCTAAAAAATAGGATTACATTGTTCACATTTGAACATCTCTATTAAGTCTAGGTCAACCAAATTAACTTGCATAAGCTAAGTCAATTAAGAGAGAAATTCGCATTGGGATTAATTTGATTAGCATAATATAATTTTGCCACAGAAATCTAAATTAAATAGTGACAATATTACTCAAGTCACAAGATTGAAAATCCGCTATGCTCGTAATCATCTCTTGCGCCACATGTGACAATTATCCAAAATTTAATTTAATTTATATGCAAAATATTAGTTTTCGGGAGTCAATCTACGAAGATTTCTCTCAACTGAATAACCTCCCACTGACTATGTCATGTCTAAAAAACATGATAAAATATTCTAATTCCATATAATAGCATCTTAAAATAAATTCACAATCAACTCATGCTATGTTATATTTAATAATGGAATTTAAATAAAAAATAATTAATCATGCTATTCTAATTACAACATATTAGAAACTCTAGGCCAAAAATAATAATATGCTATATTTAATATTCAGGTTATGCTATAACAGAAAGTATATCACTTCTGAAATTTTCTGGAATTTTCTAGAATTTTAAATAATTAATAAACACACATGAAATCATAAATAAATATTCCAGAATATAGGAAAATGCAACAATCATACCAGTAAATAGTAGACCATTACAGTGGTCTACAGTAAAAATTTCAGCTCCAGAAACTTAATCATGCAACACCAGAAGCATTTTGAAGCAGAAATAATGAATTATTATTTTAGGAAAAATATTTTTTATTTTCATAAAATTTTGAAAATTTTACAGAAGATGTAAAATATAATTCTGAATCTAACAGTACCAACCACGCTTAAAACAAAGCTATAACGAATTACTTATGATCGTTTAACGCAATTCTAGATTTAAAAAAAAAAACAAACAGACCCTTACATCCAGCCGTCAAACCAGTCAAGCCGGCGCGGAAAACGGCGCAGCTCGATTCGGCTGAGCGCACGGTGTGCGCGTGGACAGTGCGGCTAACGCTCGCGTGATAGTGCGGACAACTCACGTGGCAGCGTGTAAAAATCGCACCTGGCGCGTGGTAGCTTGTGGAAGCCGCTGACGGCATCAGATGGTGTGTGCGGCCCACACGCCGCCTTCTAGGGTGTTTTTTGGTCCAATTTCGGTACTGCCAGACTCCATTTTTCAAAATAAAAACATTTATGGTCTAAAAAATGACATTTAATGAACATAAAAATTGAGGTGTATTACACTCTCAATCTAATGAGAGTGGAAGTGCAGAAACCTTGCAGTTCATCTTCCTCCTTTGTTAATTTTCATGCATATATCGTGTATATATATTTCTATAAAATTATACACATATTTTAATGCATAAGAATAAGTACGAAAATACCCATATTAGCTCTGATACCAATGTAAATTAAAGTATAATGCAACGGGTAAAAAATTGAAATCATACCTTAGGTGATAGAACCTGAAGTGAAAAATCTCGTGGGTAAATCACATACTTCAAGAATGCGAACAACGAACCTAGCAGTAGAGTGATACCACAATCTGAGTATCACCCACACAAGTCACAGTGCAAAAAGCTTGATTGTTGTTTAATGGGAGAGAGTCAATATGGAAAAAACATACGTTGTTTCATATCTCATATATCATATCAGATATATAGGATAAATATATCATCTATCCATATCAGTTGATATGATAGATATAGATATCATGAGTGGTTATCCAAATAAGTTTTGAATTCAAATTCAAACTTATATAGATAAGGTTCAAAAGGTTCATGGGCCATGTCACATGGGCGCCCAATTTCTAACATAAGCCCACAACACATCATATATTTTTGCAATCCTATTTTTTAGTTATTCATTTTAAATCATATACACCTCGTTCATCGCATGGGTTAACACTAGTTTAGGTTAATTTAAAGTATATTTAATTGAAAATGTTATTATATAAGAAATTTAGATAAAAAGTGTAAAATAAAGCTAGTTTCGATTTCTTATATTAAAATAAGGGTAATTATATTACACACCACTAATTCTCTCAATACATGCCATTAACAGATTAAATTTATATTCTAATAATATCCTCAAATAAAAAGACCATTAAGGACAATATGGGAGTGTATTCTATCCATTCAAAGATTTCATATTTAAAAACACAAAATACTCTTCACATTCCATCATCACCTATAGGGTTTAGGGATTAAACATATAAACACTGCATTTCTTTATTATCTGCACCATTAACACACTACACTCGTGATATTTATTATTAATTAGCTCACTTCATTTGCTCTCCATTATACTTATTTCCCAAACTCAAAATATTATTGCCTTTAAAGATTTAGGGTTTAAGAAAATTAAAATCAATTAGTTTTGAAGATTTGCATATTGTGGATGACATTGAGATGGTTGGTCATGATATAAATATTGAAAACGTTGATTTGCATATTGAAAATGTTAGTTTATTACGTAGTTATTTTATTTTTTGTTTGTCTCGTTTGTATGTTAGGAAAATAAGTTTGTTCATTATATGTTCGGATAATTAGAGTTGAACTTTTACACAATGTTCAACTATTTATATTTAAATAAACAATTTTATTCAAATTATTAAGATTAATCATCAAATATTAAATGTTCATACATAAAAAATTAAACATTTAAAGTTAGTTCGATTAAAATAAATTAAAATTTTACTCTTTGTTCAAACATAATTTTTTGAACACATTAAGCTTGTTCAACTCTATATTCATGAATATGAATTTTTTTTTTTTATTTTAACGCCAAAACAATGGGGAGATGATGGCAAAGATGGAGAACGATAATCCACCAGCAAGACAACAACGAAGATGGAGACCAAATGAAATCCTCCACCGGTGATGGAGTTTAAAACTTACGATGAAGATCTCTGAAGATTGAGGTCTCTGTTCTGAAGACAGAGAGCTTTTTTTTGTGTGTCATGGTGTGTATTTAAAGACACGTGGTATGTTATCATAGAACTAGTAATAAAAAGTTAAGGTGTGAACTAATATATTTTTAAATTTTAAAAATTATTTTGTATATGTACTAAGTAATAGTATGTATTGAGAGGATTAATGGTTATAGATGTGCTCTTGGGAAAAGGTATAAAGCAATTTGTGACCCTTTTCCTTTGGGTTCTTCCCCAAGCATTGGAAGATGGGTATGGTGTTGATGCCTGGTGTGCTGCTGATATGGTGTTGATGCCTGATATGTGCTGCTGATACTGATATGAGCTACTGATGCATTGGTGCTTTTGTTCTGTTTTTTTTCTCTTTCTTTTGTTAGTTGCTTTGATTGGTTTCTCACCAATCTGGGTCAAGTGCTAACAAATGATTTTGCTTCCTTTGCGGTGCCAACCTAGTTGGGATTGTCGAGATTAGCTATGATACTAAGTGCACTTCCCTACTTTGTTAATGTATTTTTGCATGTATATTGCTTTTTTCATTAATAAAGTTTTATGTTTTGCCGATCAAAAAAATAAAATAAAAATAGAATCACCCTAAAATAAATGAACAAATGAAAAGGCTCGTTTGACAAGTGACTTTTTTAGCTAAAAAGTCAAAAAGTTACTAAAAAAGTCAAAAAACTAACAATCCATACCCAAAAGTCAAAGATTCTATTTTCTCTCTACTTTTTACACATCTTTTCGTAAAAAATCAAAAAGTCATTCTAAACATACTATTTTTTTTACATCACATTTTAACCAAAAAGTCAAAAAGTTACTAAAAAAACATGTTCTCAAAAGAGGCCTAAAAATGGACAACCTTTAATCATTTCAAAGAAATTATTTGAAACACATTTCTTTCTTCCAAAAAAGAACATTAAAATCAGACAATACTCATGTCCCACAACAAGAGTTTTAGAAATTCAATTTCTTTTTTACTAAAAATGAAATTTTGTTGCAAAAGACATTTACAAACTAATTTCTATTACCGTGAGAATAGTCATTAAAAGGTTGTCCATAAAAGTCAAAAACATGATTTTTGGTGACAAAATTTAAAAATATCACTAATAAATATACTTTTAGGAACAAAATAATTTGGTGCAAAAAAGATTTATTTTTTGACACAAAAAATTTAATTCCAAAAAGATATAACGACACTGTTCACAACAAAAATATTTCATTTTTAAAAATAATTTCATCCTTAAATTTTGATCTCAAAAATAGTAATTTTTTGTATTGTTCGAAGAAGTTCCGCGCAAGGCCATTGCAACCCTCTTACCGGCTACAAATTTAAGATCCAAAAGCAACGTCACTTTTCACCTTGGAAAAAAAAAAAACAAAAAATTTAAATTAAGTTTCAAATAAAAATTTGACAATGGCGCTGTTTGGGAAGAGTAGATTGAGTCTATTATAGTCTCAAATAAAAATTTAGCCAAAAAATCCACTGTTCAAAGCTTTTTCAGAAGAAGAAAAAAAAAAAATTTGACTGCACTGCTGGCAGTGTAGGCACAGCCTACACTACACTGTCAGCTACACAAATTGTTCCATCAATGAGTAAATTACAATTTTACCCTTTTACATCAATTTAAAAAAATATATTTTTAGTGATAAATTTGTCATTTTAACTTTAAACATCATTTCAACACATTTTTTTATACAACAACTCAAATAAAATCCATCTCATCTTTCCAAATACAAAAATTAAAATAACCTACTAAGATAGTCAAAAAACCAAATACCCTACCAAAATAATCACTTCCCAAACAAGACCAATTCAAACGAGAAAAAGTCTCATTCAGATTTATTTTATTTTATTATATTTTATACTTAAACTCTATAAAGGTTGAGCCGTCTCTATACTTCGTCACAGAAGGTTAGGTGAATTCACTCGCGACAAATTGGGGAATACTAATTTGTTTTGAAATTTATATATCCCGACATTGGTTTTGAGCCTTCCTGTGGCTAAAGCCCATGACGTGTTTCATGTGAGTATGCTTCGGAAGTATGAGCCGGATCCATCCCATGTGTTAGATTGGACTGACTTGGAGGTAGATGAGGATGCCTC
The DNA here is from genome assembly GCF_004153795.1 of Camellia sinensis. Taxonomy (NCBI): domain Eukaryota; kingdom Viridiplantae; phylum Streptophyta; class Magnoliopsida; order Ericales; family Theaceae; genus Camellia; species Camellia sinensis. The sequence continues at coordinate 80,898 of NW_021030726.1, forward strand.
GTATGAGGAGAGACCGGTTCGGGTCTTGGATAGGCGGGATCAAGTCCTGCGTGGCAAGACCATCCCTTTGGTAAAGGTTTTGTGGAAACATCACGGAGTGGAGGAAGCCACTTGGGAACGTGAGTTGGAGGTCCGCGAGAAATATCCGGACTTGTTTATTGATGAGTAATCTGATATTTAGATTATGTAATGTTGTTGGACTTAAGAGCTTTATATATGTCTTAAGTTATAAAACATTGGTAATGTTTTGGTTTAATGAAAGTATGTTGTAGAACTTACCTTGATATGGGAGTTGATTATGATATTGCATATGTTGGCTATTATTGTAGAATTGGAGTTGTATCATGTATATTGATTATGGTATGAACTGTGAACCATGCATATTGGAAATGGTTGGAAATGGAAGAAAACTGCATGTTGATAATGTACTTGTAATATTTATTGTGAAATGCCTCTTGAAAAGAGATGGAATTGACCGGTAATGGGTTGGGTTATTAAATATTTTGTTGAAAATTTATTGAGAATAGAGAAAACTTGTTTTTCAAAAACTTGTGTTTAATTTCGGGGACGAAATTCTTTAAGGGGGAGAGGTTATAGCGATCCCGGTTGTCCCTTTACTGTTCTGTTGTATTCCGGACTCGGTTCCGTAAAGTTGGTAGTGGTATCTATCTTGTTGTCGTCCTTTAATTCCACGTGATTGAGTTTTAGGATGTTTTGAACAGGGTTGTTACAGGTTGGTTAGGCCTTGGTTTCAATTCCTCGTTGTTCAGTTTTTAGGCGATCCGCTCGAGCGGGTCTTCTTGCGCTCGAGCGGGTATTGCACACCTCCAGTATTTCGGGTTCCTGCAAAACTTCTACAGATGTGATTTTTGCGCTCGAACGGGTTTGTTTATGCTCGAGCGGTAGCGCTCGAGCGGGTTTATTAGCGCTCGAGCGGGTAGTACTTTCTAGGTATAAGTTCTGGGAGGGGGAAATCTACGCTCGAGCAGACTGGTTTTCGCGCTCGAGTGGATGTGCTTTACTCTTGTGTCTTGGCGCTCGAGCGGGCCTAATTGCGCTCGAGCGTGTCCAGATTTTTGTTCTTGACGCTCGAGCGTTGTGTTTTCCGCTCGAGCGGGAATGTCGTGTAACAGAGGGCAGCTAGGCATTTTTGAATCACTTTCTACACTTCCTTTCTCTCTCCTACTTTCTAAAAAGACATTTTGAGAGCCTCTCTCTCTAGAAATTCCCTTCTCTCTAGGGTTTGATTTAGTTAGAGTACTTTCCTTCCCTTTGCCCTTTGTAAAAGTTGTGTTGATCGTCGAGGGCTTCGTTTTGATCCGTGAATCTTGGAGTTTGGAGCATTTTAGTTTTCTACATCTTCTCCTCTTGGGCTCCAAAATTGAGGTGGGGATTCCTACTCACATTTATGGTCTTTAACATAGATTTTTTGGTGATTTTGATTAAGTGTTGAAGTTGGGAATTTTTGGGACTTAGGGTTTCAAAATGTCAAAGAGGGTTTTATTATTTTGATTCTAAAATGAGTATTTTGAGTTTCAAAATAGCGGTATTGCTTTTGTTTGGCTGATTTGGTCTTACTTTGTTAATTGGTGGGGGCTGCAATGGGTTTTATCAGGTTCAGTTCAGGACCTGCTGGATTGGTGGGCTAGGTGTAGGCATACTAAGATGGTAAAGAGGATATGGAGTGTAGTTCCTTTGGCTATTTTATGGTCAATCTGGAAACAAAGGAATGATTGTGTGTTCAATGGGGTGTAACCCTCTTTTGATGCTTTATGTGAAAACATTAAGGTCAGAATTGCAGTGTGGGTCAAGTCAGCTTTTACCTTGGATTACTCTGTCTATGACCTGATCCACAATCTCAATCAGGTGAGAAGGTGTCTAGGCTATAGGAATCATGCCTCAGTCTGAATATGGTGGTTCTGGAGAGCCTACTGGTTGTACATTGGATGTGATTATTAAGACTACATAAGGGAGTACATGGGACTGCTACATCGAGGGGGAGGTGAACTACTATAGTCTGCTACATTGGACTTGTGTATGGTGTATTGCTATATTGTTGTATTGCTGTTTGGTCTGCTTTGTATTGTTGTATTGTTGTATTGATGTTTGGTCTGCTCTGCTAGGCTGCTCTTGGTCAGTTTCTGTCCCAGGTGACTCTGCACTACATCGAGGCTACTGATATGTTTGTGATGCTGTTACTGCTGATATGTTTATGGTATATCAGTTGGGCTGCAATTGGTTTGGTGCTGGTGAATAGAAATGGTGGAGCTGCTGTAAATTAGGATAGTTCTATGGGTTGAATTTCTCAACTTGAGATTATGCTGTTGTAAATTAGGATAGCTCTCACAGGGGAGTTTTTTGGGAAGGTTAAATGGTTATGCCTGCTGGTCTGCTATTGCTTTGTGGCTGCACACTCATGGTCAATTTGGATGGTTTGGAGATACACTCTGTTGTCCTCATTGTGAGGAGGCCTGGAGCACACTCTGTTGTCCTGTTTTGCCTTATTGTGAGGTTGGACTTTTGATGTTGGAGATACACTCTTTTGAGTGTCACTCTTTTTCTTCGTTGGTCTATCACCAACTAGGAGGTTGGAGTTTTTTTAGCTCCAAGCTTCTCTTTATTGATGTAATTTTTCATACTCTGTATGTGCTTATCATCAATAAAGTCTTTTCTTTTGCCGATAAAAAAAAAATTATTACATTGTTTGAAAAATTCACACTAAATAAAAAAATAAATCACAGCGTAGAAGATAAATTTGATAAGATACTGTACTGAAATTGTGCTACAATTAAGTTACATATTGAATTGTGATTCCATTACCAAATTTGGAGATAGGATTTTTTGGTCCTTTTAAAAGCTATAAAACTAAATGGAATTGTAAATTATGAATAGGACTAAATGGAAGTAAAAACCCTACCATAGTTACACATTGATTTGCAATTTTATGTAGACATTCTTACAACTTATTAAAAATAAAAAAATAAAAATAAAAAATCACTAATTTTAAAGTTTTACAAAAAACTTAGATATTTTTATAATTAGTATTATGTATGACTATCATCTTCAAGGGATTTGGCTTAGTGAGAGTGGAGATAACCAAATGGTTCACCATCCAATAAGCCGCAGGGTCTACTTCCAGGAAGACCAAACATTCCAAATCATAGGGCCATAAGAGGTTTTTTTTTTGAACCAGAAAAAAGGAGGTTCTGTGGGGACATCACGACCTCCTCAGGCCCAGGCCCCGGGGTAACCGGTTGCCGACCTGGTTTAACCTAACCCATAGGAAGGGACCTACCACCAAGGCACCAGTGGAGCTCATCAATCGCCTCAGCCACGGACAAGCTACGACCGGAGTACAGCGCGAGGTTGCAGAAGCGAGCCCCTGGAAAATCCAGGAATTTCGCGTCCCCCAGGAGTCGAAGTTGGCTCATGGCTGTGGGAAGGCAATGCCTTCACCACTGGGCCACCCCCCTCGGTGGTATAGGGCCATAAGAGGTTGATCATTAATTTTAGAACTCTGCGATTAGTCGATGTGTGATTTGATAACTTTTTTCACGTAAGAGATTTAACAGTGAAGTTTATTTGAATTAGAAATATCTGAAATGATATTTCTCAATAGGATATCAAACTTTTTTTAATGAAATTTTAATATCAACAATGTTATATCCTCCTAATTTATCCTCGCTAAATAATCCCTAATTATGTGACATTGGGATTAAACCCCATATGATGGAATGTTTGACAGATCAAAATTTGATACTTGTCAGACACATCATTAGAAGTGATTTTTAGGGATGATAAATTAAGTGTCTCAAATATTTTTCTTTTCATATATATAGACATATATGGTATATAAATTTGAATTAGGAATTGCTAAGGTTGCTAAGTGTCTTGCTGTAATTGTTGCTGGTTCTCTGTTGTTTTTTCCTTTCTCTCTTTTTGGTTCTTTTGATTGGTCCCTCACCAATCATGGGTTAAGTGCTAGCAAAGGATTGCGCTACCTTATCGGTGTCAGCCTAGTTGGGATTGGTAAGGTTAGTTATGATGCTATTTGCACTTCCCTTCTTTGTTGATGTAAGTTTTTGCATGTATCTTGCTTTCTTCATTAATAAAATTTCCTTTTGCTGATCAAAATAAATAAATAAATAAATTTGAAAAAAAAGACAGAA
>NW_021030726.1:105747-138615 GCF_004153795.1 Camellia sinensis
TTCTCGGGCCGTCTCAGGGCTGTTACACGATTTTGGCCCCCGAAGGCCTATTTTCAAGCTTAAGTGTGAAAAAATGCATTAAACATGAAATGTTTTGTTCCAATTCAGGCGATCCAGTCTATACTTGTATGCTGTGCGCATCACATAGTAAATCTAGGCTAATAACCGGAATAAGAACGCATAATGTTTTCAAAAATAGATATCATGGTTAGTAGAGGCCGATTTTTGATCGGGTGAGTGGGGGTGCTCACGAAGTGACCTTCCCCAATCGTTTCCAAGTTCCCGAGCCGAGGCAACTTTGGTGATGACGGACACGTGGCCTTAGGCAAACGAGTCAGGGTTTCCTAAATTTCCCCAAAATAAAACATTTAGGTGGCGACTCTGTATCTGACAAAACAGTCAATGTTTGGCACTTCTTTCAAAATCTGTTTTCTCAAAATGATTTGCCGGATTTGGACTCTTTGGTTCAGATTTAGAACCGTGACAATTTGAGAGTCCTGAACTGTAGTGAACCCTAAATGAACAGAACAGGACTCGTTCCCTCCCGGGGCGTTCGGGGACGTCTACACCTGGCTAATTGGCTTCGGAGCCGCTATCATTGTCAACGGACAAGGTAAACCCGCCGGCTCCCCTGACTTCTCCACTTGCCTCTCCCTCCCATATTGTTCCGCCAAGTCAACCGCGTCATCATCCCCTAGGGGATCAACCCTTGCGGTGGTTACTTCCTCTTGTGCCATCTCTCTCGTATATCTTCGAATAGCTTCGGATGCAGGCGCAAGAAAATTCAAGAAGTGTTATAGGGGCGTATCGTTAGCAACGAAAGAGTTTACGCTTGGAATGTTTTGATGTTTTGCACAAAGATAGGTAAAGCGAATAATCCCAAAGGGCCAAGGTTTACTCGTATTCCAAGGGTCCCTATTAAATTTTGCCAGTTTGAAAATTTTTCAAAACACTGCCAAAATTGTCCTTTCAACACTCCATAATGACCTATCGTTTCACTTCTGGCCCAACGCCTAACCTCTCACACCACGAGATGCTGCCACGTGTACGACCATGATTCACTGCCCCTTCCCCTACCCTATCTTTTCCACTTCAAGTCATCACGTGACTTGCCGTCTCTCGAGCCCCGCACCCTGCCACCTCACCCTTCGCGGTTGGCCCTCCTCATGATCGGTCCCTTCACTCGGCCACCCTTCGCGGTCGGCCCTTCTTATGATCGGTCCCTCCACTCGGCTAACCCTCGCGGTCGGCCCTCCTCATGATCGGCCCCTCCACTCGATCACCTTTCGCGGTCGGCCCTCCTCATGATTGGCCTTTCCACTGGGTCACCCTTTGCCGTCGGCCCTCCTCATGATTGGTCCCTCCACTCGGTCACCCTTTGCGGTCGGCCCTCCTCATGATCGGTCCCTCCACTCGGTCACCCTTCGCGGTCGGCCCTTCTCATGATCGGTCCCTCCACTCGGTCACCCTTCGCGGTCGGCCTTCCTCATGATCGGTCCCTCTACTCGGTCACCTTTCGTGGTCGGCCCTTCTCATGGTCGGTCTTTCCACTTGCCCACTTCTGGTCGATCGTTCCTTTCCCTCGACCTTCAACCCCCATCTTCCTCATTATTCCCTTCATTGGACTAAAGCTGCACTTGGGAATGGGGGACTACTGACGTGGGTAGGCCCATAAAGGCCATAACCCTCTATGAACAACCCAAGTCTACCACTTAGGGCCCAATACATAACCCAACTGATACGGCCCAGCACCATTTGGAAGTCAACATGGCATGAAGGACCAATGATATTCAGACACGTGGCAGGTAAAGGGCAAGCCACATCAGCAGACAAAGTTCTGTAAAGTTATTGCCACTGCACATCACTATTAATGCGACCCCTCACTGCATTTATTACGACAACACCTCTCCGTCGGGACAGTACGCCCTTACCCTGAACAAGGTAAGCTATAGCATAGACTTTTGGCCAAGGTGACAGGTCGGAAGGGACAACGAAATGATTACCAAAGGATATAAGCAAACGTTGAAGACAAGAAGAAGGTTAAGCTTTTCTATCTCTAATCTATCTACATGTTCCACTCTTTCTCTCTCTAACTTGCTCGTCGGATGGTTCGCTAGGGGACTCTTCGTTCCCCGTTGAACTCTTGTGTAGGTTCTCTGGTGGGCTTGGTCATTCGGACATTAGGCTTGAGGAGCGTGGATCAGTTCAACCTGTCCTACCATCAATAACTGCATCATCAATTTGCATCCCAAACTGACTATGAGAGTTAACCAAAAAACACAACGTTTTTGATGAGTTTCATAAAAGGTTTTGAAGATCACATGATAAGCTAAGGTCATGTTTAGTAAATGTGATGTACTCATCAAACATGTTATATGTGTAATTAGGGCTGCAATGAAGGGTTGTTGGTAAATATGGCTTATTTTGGGAAGTGGGTTAAAAGTCATTTTTTCGCTTTTAACTCACTTCCCTCTCTCATAAAAAAAGCCAAAAAAAATCAAAAACAGCTTTTAACCATCTTCCTAAAACACTTCTAAGTTCGAATTCGGTTATGTAAGAACTCGTTTGAATTTGATTCGTTAAATTTTTATTGCTTTCGAATTCGAACTCGTTAAAATCTTAATAAACAAATCCATACATATTAAAACTCATCTCGTTAACTTGGCTCGTTAATTGTTCGTTTAATAATTATTTAAATAATAGAATAAATATATAATTATACATTAAATAATGTAAAAATATATATAAAAAATAGGATAAATATGTAATTTATATATTTAAATAATGTAAACAATATCTAATTTTATTTATATGTAAAAAATAGCTAACTATAGATAATACATTTATATAATATTGGTGGTAGATATTAAAATTTTGGTAAGATATTGGCTTTTCTTTTAATATGTTTGTATGTATTGTATATATAATTGTATAATTAGAATTTTAATTGTAACTTTAATCTTATACGTAAGTATAAATTGTTAGCGAAAATACCAGAAAAATTATATTTTATTGATAAATAATACAAAGAAAATGAGATACAAATAGATCAAGCTTAGGCACGGATATCTCATTTTCTTTAAGGAGATCAAGTCCACTACGGTAGGAAGAATCTAAATACTGATGCAACAGTCACGAAACTATGACTTGTCTCCTCTAGGATACAACAGCCCGACCACTTGTTGTATGGTTCAGGCCAACTTTGAACAAGATGGTAAAACCAAAACTCCACCAAGAAAAACACCATTATTTGTTAATAATTTCTCAAGTATAGACAATAGTTGGTGTAGAAAATAGTAGATGAGAGAAATTATCTATAGGCCACTAGGACCTTACAATTTACACCAAAAAAATAATAATGACCATTAGATTAGAGACATGGGAGAGTCTCCAAATATTAACTCACCACCAAGTTCATGAACTTCCAATTAATATCCATTCATGAACAAGATAAAAGGTGACCAAAAAACAATGAATCTCCATTCACCAAACAAAATGAGATTCATGAACAAAATAAATAAATAAACAAATAAAAGATATTAAAATGGTCCAACAATCTCTCACTCATTTTAATATCAACAAAGACAAAAGATATTACCAAACAAAGATAGACTAGTATGCATCACGAATGTGTGCTTTACATTGAACCTTCATTAGTGAAACAACAATATCTACTCCAGAGTCAGTAGTGGTCTCAGACTTGAACTATGACTACTTAGGAGAAATAAAGTATTACTTGTAGACACCCCATTTTTTACAGCCCTTACGACTTGGACGTCATTGCATGCACACCCAATGATGAGTCCGCATGCTTGTCAAGTGCTCGAAGTTCTCAGTAGAATGCCACAACTTTGAGTCTTTCAAACCCTGCACCCCTATTGCCTCATTTTTGGACCAAACCTTTGTTTTTTAAGCCTGCAACCCTTGGTGGCCTGCTGGCCACCTTTTTGGGCTGCTGACCATCACTTTTGGTTGTTGACCACCAGTGATGGCTGGCCAGCCACCAGGATCTTTTATAAATATTTTGTCATAGTTATGCCAGTTGTTTGCACATATGCTTTCATCTGCTCCCACATGTAGGGCTGAATGTTCTTGAGGGGAATTCATATTTTCTATATATAGAAGGTCTTCCTCTCATGTTTTAAGGTTAGAAAAATTTTAGAGCAAAATTTTTCCTCTCTCTCTCTTCCAAATTTCTAAACTCTTGCATACATATCCTTAACCTTTACCTATACACTCTTAACCAAACCTTCTCATCTTTGAGCTGAGGTACTTTTGAGCTCGATTTGAGCTCTTGAAGGGTATGTTATCTCGATTTGTTGCCTAGAATTAGTCTTCTCTTAAAGAGGTATAAGGCTTTGCTTGTTGCTTTGTTTTATTTGCTATTATTCTTACAAATTTCCAACTATTTTTGGGCTATAAAAACTCTGTATGTTTGAGCTGAAACTTGGATTTTAAGGCCATTAAAGGTTGAGGGATGGTTCATCCTTTTTTCCACCTTGTTTTGAGGGCATTTTCCCTTGTGTTTCCCATCCTTTTACTATATGTTTTTGAGATTTTAAACACTGTTTTTCAGAGTTATTTCAATAGCCAAAATCATGTTTTGAAGTCTAAATTTGGAGGGGTTTGCCTCCCATTCTTGTGTCTTGTTTACTAGCCTAACTTGTGCTATGTTTTAGGCTATTAATTTAACTATTTTTATCTTAATTTCAGCATGTTTTTAGACTGTTTTAACACTGTTTTTGGTTGATAGTTGCATTTGAGCTTTTTTTTTGCATGTTTATAGTGTAATTGTTCTCATAGGATTGGTGGTTTAGGCCTTAGCCACCATCTTATTTGAGTTGATTGCATTTATTTATGGCTTTCCATACTTGTGATCACTCTTAATCATCTCTGCAACCTCCCTCCTTTCTTGGCTTTTGTTTTGCTTTAAAAGTGGTTCAAACTACTTATTTGTTTAAGCATGAGATTGAGATGTCATGCTCAATGGTTTAATCTCTTAGGGGTTCATTACCAACGGTATGATGTCTCTTTCATGCCTAAGACAACAGTTGGTTTGAGTCTTCTTTCTATTAGAGGACTTAAACTCACCATTAGACTCAATGAATTAAAGCATGGATGGTAATCTAAAATGGAGTAATAAAATTGGTGAATAGAAAAGTGCAAGATAATAAAAAGTGTTGTGTTCAATTGGACATTAATTGAACACATGGAAGCTTGAGGCATCTCATACTCATTAGCGATGAAATGATTCAAGTTTCCAAGGTCACTACTTCCCTTAATCAATTCATGAAAGAGAGGAGGTTTGAGTCTTATTTTGTTACATTTATTGAAATTGCACACTTTGGTTCATAAGCCATCATGCAATGAAATTGCTTGAGTTGATGGTTTGCGGACCAAGCTTACTACTCCTTTGATTTGTTCATGGAAAGGAGGGGTGAGTTGTGCAGACAACCCTTGAGAATACCCTGTGCATACTCACTTTGCTTGTTCTCTGTTGCAACAAAATAAACTAGGCAGCAGTGGCCGGCAGGCCACTCTCTATGGCCAACAAGCCACCTTTGATGGCCGGCCACTGATGCAAAATTCAGCAGTGCGTTTTTTGAGCAAAGCAGAGCAGAGTTATTCTGGAAGTGGATAAAGGTGTTAGCATTCTACTGTGCAACAGAGACCTTCTGGAAATAAAACAGTGGCTTTTTGGGTGGAAACCGAACACGTGCATGAGCATTCCTCGCCTATCGAGCCTGTTTAGTTTAAATATTTAGCTTAAATATTTGTTGTAATTAATTAGTTTTAGCTAGTTAATTTTGTAGAGCGTTGTAATTAATTAGTTAGTTAACTAGTTGTTTGAGCTCATATTGTAATTATTTTAGTTAACTAGAATAGTTAATCATTCTAACTTGCATTGTTAGTTTAAAATATTTTTTGAATACGTGTTTAGACAGCATGCTATTTAATTAATTCATATGCCATGTTAAGTAGCGGAGCCTATTTAGATTACATATTGTATGTGTTGCATTAGTCATATTGCATAATTAGGAATCATGTATTTTTCTAACTCATTTCTCTTTTGGCTTGAAGTACTAGGTGAACATTTACTCGCTTTAGCATAATTGCATGAGTGTTGATGTTGTCATGTCTAGCATGTTTGCCATGAGGCTAAGTGCTTAAAAGCAATAATTGATTAAATGCCTGTGGATGAAGGCTTATTACTTGAATTGGAATAATTTGAGTAATATTTATATGTGATCGCTTTTTCAAGTGGTACATATTTCGAAACAAATTTTCAAAAACAAACATGAATCAAGTGTTCCAATTCTTGCAAGTTAGTTTATACTTGTGTGTGTGCACATCACATAATAATGTTAGTCTAATAACTAGGCCAAGAGCATATAATGTAGATAAGATTTGTATCATGATTAGTAGAGGCCGATCTTTGATAAGGCAAGCGAGGGTGCACAATTCATGACCTTCCCCTCTTGTACCTAAGTTCCCGAGCCGAAACAATCTTGGTGATGATGGACACGTGGCCTTTGGCACGAGTCATGGGTTTCCTAAATTTTTCCAAAATAAAAATATTTAGGTGGTGACTCTGTATCTAGCAAACCAGTCTATTTTTGGCAATTCGATTCAAAATCGATTTTTCAAAAGATTTGCCGAATTTGGACTCTTTAGTGATTATCTATTTCACATTGCACTTGTGAGATCAGATTCAGAAACGTGGGAGTCTGAACTGTAGGGCTTATTCGACTCCCGAAAGGGAGTGGAAAAAAGTCGAGCTACGTTACTGCTCACACATAATAATCTAGGTGTTAACATGATTTTTTAATAGCCACGAGGAAGAAGGCGCGACGAGGGCGTCGCGAGCATAGGTTAGGGAGAATGTGACATTCCACCGAATTACTAAGACAAAATTAGCTACCAAAAGGAAGTCTCAAGGAAGAGAGGCTAATGGAATATTCTGGAAGCTCCTAGAAGACTTGAGAAAATATGAAAACCATGGAGGATGCTGGAAACTTCTAAAACTCCCTAGAAGAATAGCTACAAAAGAAAGGCTACAATAGAATAACCTAGAATTCTCTAGGACACTCAAGAGAATGGTAGATCTTGTACATAATTCTAGAAGCATGTACATAATCCTTGTAGATCTAGAATAATCTATAAGATAGAGTTGGAGGAAGTGTCTAGAACACTCTTCATCCTTATAGTTCTAGAACATTCTTTGTAGCCTATAAAAAGGGGAGGGCCTTATTTGCCCAAACCACTCAAGTGAACTCAAGAGTGTAAAGCATTCAAGCAATACAAGCAAAGCATTCTCCAAGAGTTCTCTCTAAGTTTCTCTAAGCCTTTTCTTGTGTGTGCAATCTTCTTCTAGCTCTCTTCCAAAGAAAGCTTACTTAGGTGCAAGCAAGACGTGCATAAGCATCTAAGGCCGCACGGTTGGCTTGGAAAAACCAAGGCCGTGACAATTACATTACGGCATTGTGCCTATCCCAGTTTTCATGAGTATATTTGAAAATAAGCCTTGTTCTCATAGAAAGCGGCCCCACTTTCATGCTTACATAGGTGAAATCTGTCAAGGATGCTCATGTAATTTACACACCCCACTCAACAAGAACTACAGAATTTCATTAAGAGTATAAAAACTTAACCCTCAAACATTACAGGACAAATGCACTTACGTCATAGGGATGGATAACAAAATATTAAGGAGTGCATTTTTTACAGCCACCATATGATTCGTTCTACTCATTGAACCTAGTTACAGGATCTCTGGTCCCCAGGTTGAGTGTCCTCATACATGGTTTATGATTTTATAGGCTTCAAACCCATCCCCCTCAATGTATTCCAGACCCCATCTCTCGCTAAGGCCTTTGTTAACAGATCCGCAAGATTAACACAAGATTTTACATAATTCAAAGTTATGATTCCATTACTCAAATAGGATCTTACATTACTGTGTTTCCTTTGAATAGGTCTGGATTTACCATTATAAAAATGGTTGTTCACTCTACCAATAGTAGTAGTGCTATCACAACGAATTAACACAAGAGGAATTGGTTTTCCCCAAAAAGGGATTTCGTGTAACAAATCTCTCAACCATTTTTGAAACTAACGCTATAAGATCAACTTCCATTGTAGAATTAGCAATTATAGTCTGTTTTTTAGACTTCCAACATATAGCACTAGCACCCAAGGTAAAAATAACCCCATCTCTCGCTAAGGCCTTTGTTAACAGATCCGCAAGATTAACACAAGATTTTACATAATTCAAAGTTATGATTCCATTACTCAAATAGGATCTTACATTACTGTGTTTCCTTTGAATAGGTCTGGATTTACCATTATAAAAATGGTTGTTCACTCTACCAATAGTAGTAGTGCTATCACAACGAATTAACACAAGAGGAATTGGTTTTCCCCCAAAAGGGATTTCGTGTAACAAATCTCTCAACCATTTTTGAAACTAACGCTATAAGATCAACTTCCATTGTAGAATTAGCAATTATAGTCTGTTTTTTAGACTTCCAACATATAGCATTAGCACCTAAGGTAAAAATAAAACCTGAGGTAGAGAATGAATCACCTGACAAAGTGTTCCAATCGACATCACTATATCCCTCAAGTACCGCAGGATACTTGTTATAAAACAAATCATAATTTTTGGTACCAAATAAATATCTCATAATTCTTCCCATGGCTAGCCAATGATCTCAACTTGGCTTGCTAATAAACCTGCTAAGTTCTCCAACAATATATGTAATGTCAGATCTAGTACAGTCAGTAGCATATCTCAAATTATCAATCATGCTAGTATATTCCTTTTAATTAATCACTTTTTTTTCATTTGTTTCAACAAATTAATGTATGCTTGCATCAAAAGGAGTAGCAACATGTTAACAGTCTAGAAAGTTATATTTCTTTAAAATTTTCTCAACATAATGCGATTGATTAAGAAAAATGTCATCATTAGTCTTGGTAATTTTAACTCCCAAAATAAAATTGGTTTCACCAAGATCTTTCATATCAAAGTGACTATTAAACATATTTTTAGTCTCATTTATAACATGCAAATTAGAGCAACAGATAAGTAGATCATCCACATATAGGCTAATAATCACATGTGCATTCTCACAAGTTTTATAATATATGCACTCATCACATTCATTAGTTTTATAGCCATTCTCAAGTATGCATGAATCAAATTTCTCATGCCACTGTTTAGGAGATTGTTTTAAACCATAAAAGGATTTAGTTAGCTTACACACCTTGCTTTCTTGGCCAGGCTCCACAAAGCCTTCGAGTTGGTCCATGTAAATCTCCTCATCTAGATCTCCATTTAAAAATGTTATTTTCACATCCATTTGATGAATTTTTAAATCATGAATTGCAGCCACTGCTATCAACAGTCTAATGGATGTAACACTAGTAACCGAAGAAAAATTATCAAGGAAATCAAGATCAACTTGTTGCTTAAAACCTTTAGCGACAAACCTCGCTTTATATTTATCTATAGTTTCATCTAGTTTAAGTTTTTTACGAATGACCCATTTACACCCAATAGTTTTACAACCTAGACGTAAATCCACTAGCTTCCATGTTTTATTTGAAAGTAGTAAATCTATCTCATCATTTACAGCCTCCATCCAGAAAATAACATCAGGTAATGATAAAGGTTTTTGCACCATAAGAGGAATTTCTTCCACAATGTAAAGATAATAGGTAGGGCCAAAATCTTTTTCAACTCTAGCTACTCCTCCTTGGTTGGATTTGAGAATTTTCTTGTTCTTGAAAAACTTAAGATGGAGTAGAAGAGCTAGACATTGATAAAATATTTTCAGAAATTATTTGACCCCCACTATTTCTAGATTTGAAATGAAATTTATTTTCATGAAAAATAGCACGACCTGATTCAAAAATAATATTATTTTCCATATCAAAAAATCTATAGGCTGTACTGTGCAGTGCATGCCCAAGAAAAGCACAAGTAGTAGCTCGTTCACTCAATTTAGGTCATTTAGGATCTGCAAGTCTCACAAAGGCTAAACAACCCCAAACCCTCAAATAACCTAGATTTGGTTTATGCCCTCGCCACAACTTATAAGGTACAATTTTAGTCTTTTTGTGTGACACTCTATTTATCACATGACAAGCTGTCAAAATAGCCTCGCCCCAAAGATTTGAGAGAGCACCTGAATCAATAAGCATAGCATTCGTCAAGTCAATTAATTTTCTATTTTTACTTTCAACTATGCTATTAGATGAAGGTAAATATGGTGGAGTAGTCTCATGAATAATTTCCAATGACTGAACAAAATAGTTGAATCCAAGAGATTCATACTCCCGGCCTCTATCACTTCTAATTCTCTTAATCTTTTTACCGAATTGATTTTCCACTTCAAGAAGGAATTCTTTAAATTTCTCAAAAGCATAACTTTTATTTTTTAATAAATATACGTTTGTATATTTTGAAAAATCATCAATAAAAGTGATAAAATATCTGTTACCACCTCAAGTTAAAATTTATTCAAACTCACACAAATCAGTATGAAATAATTCTAGCAATTCGGTATTTTTTTCAACACTTTTATGTGGCCTCTTGATAATTTTTGTTTTACTGCAAACTTCACATTTTTCAAATTTTTTTGTCACTTTAGGAATTAATCCTAAACTACTCATGATTCTCACATATTTACTGTTAATATGACACAAGCGAGCATGCCAAAAATTAATAAAAGACAACATATAAACCGAATTGGTAGGTGGTTTATTAATCTCAACATTCAATTTGAACATCCCATCACAAGCATAACCCTTACCCACAAGAATACCCTTCTTGGTAATCACATATTGATCAGATTTCATAGTTTGCTTAAAACCAGCCTTATTCAACAAATAACTTGACGTTAAATTTATTCACCCGAAAAAACTTGACATCAAATTATTCCTCATAGACGGTGTATAAAGCATATCTTTTAAAGTAAGCACACGTCCAGAGGTGAACTTAAGGTCAACTTCACCACTCTCAAGTATCTTGGTTTGACTAGAGTTACCAAGCATAATTGTTTTCTCATATCAAAGGAAGTATACACCTTGAACCAAGCTTGATCATAACAAATATGTCTATTAGCACCAGAATCTCCCCACCAACCGTCCACATAATTAACCATACAAATGTTTGTAATCATCGCCACAAATGGCTCCTCAGTAACGTTAGCCTTTAGGACAAGTGCACGTTTTTAGAATTTGCAAATTTGAGTAATATGCTCACTTTTGCTATAAACAAAACATGTAAAATTTTATGGAGGTGATGGACCTAAGTTCTTATTTGGATTAATCCATTTATTGTAAAGTTTACCATAATTCTTCATATTCTTTTTATAAGGCTTCAAATAAACATTCTTGGAATTGTAACCGTTGGGTAAGTTATTATTTGTTGAAATGAAATTTACCTTTGTAGTAGAATTGTCATTACCCTTTTGTGTTATTAATGCATCTTGGCCTCTAGCATCCTCTTCGACTCGGATGTGAGTGATCAATGCTTCTAAGGAAGTCTCCTTTTGTTTGTAGCGCATGTTCTTTTGGAATTCTCTCCAAGATGGCGGTAGCTTATCAACAAGTCCTGCAACTACCAAGTTGTCACCAATCTTGATGCCTTCAGATCTTACTTTTGCAAATATCATTTGGAAATATTGTGCTTGCTCCACAAAAAATTTTCCATCCACCATTTGGAAGCAAAAAAATGGCTAGCTGCATACTTTTTTGCTCCTGCCTCTTCAATATCATACTTAATCTGTAAAGCTTTCCAAACTTTCTTTGCAGAAGTGTAAATGGTGTCATAGCTGTCATAAAATTGATCAGTAAGGCAATTTAAGAGATAAAAATGACATTTATACTCATCTGTATTATAAGAAGCCACTTTTGCTTCATGTGCCTCGTAGTCTTCATCATTCATCTCCTCGGTTGGGATTTTGTTTGGGTTCTTCTCAGTAAGAATATATACAACTTTCAAAAGGCTGAGATAAAAAAGAACTTTTCCTTTCCACCTCTTAAATTAAACTCCCTTGAACTTGAAAGACTTATTGAGATCTCTTATTCCATCATTGGTTTTTTTTGGTACTTGTTCCATGGTTGATCTCCTTAAAATTGTTGGTGAAAATACTAGAAAAATTATATTTTATTGATAAATAATGCAAAGAAAATGAGATACAAATAGATTAGGCTGAGCCATGGATATCTCGTTTTCTTTAAGGAGATCAAACCTACTACGGTAGGAAGAACCCAAATACCAATACAACAGTCACGAAACTATGACTTGTCATCTCCAAGATACAGTAACCCGACCACTTGTCGTATGATTTAGGCTAACTCTGCACAAGATGGTGAATCCAAAGCTCCACCAAGAAAAACACCCTTCTTTGCTAGTAATCTCTCAAGTATAAACAATAGTTGGTGTAGCAAAAAGTAGATGAGAGGAACTATATATAGGCCACTACGACCTTACAATTTACACCAAAAAAATAATAATGACTATTAAACTAAAGACAAGGGAGAGTCTCCAAATATAAACTCACCACCAAGTCCATGAACTTCTAATTAATCTCCATTCATGAACAAGACAAAAAGTCATCAAAATACAATGAATCTCCATTCACCAAACAAAATGAGATTAATGAACAAGACAAAAGAAGATTCATTAACAAAATAAATAAAAGATATTAAAATGGTCCAACATAAATTTATAATTTATTTAGGTCGTTAAGGTTTGTGAGCATGCTCAAACTCGAGTCAAACTTGAGCCAACTTGACTCGAGCTCAATTCGTTAAATTTTCATTGAATTTGAACTCGTTAAAATCTTAATAAATAAGCTTACGAAAACTCAGTTCAGCTCATTTGCAGCTCTATACGTAACTCGCCTTTCTCTAACTTCTTTTTCTACCATTTTAATAACGGAAGAGGATTCCCTCCAGTCCAAGGTGCCGTTTGGGCCCGTGGGGTCTACCACGGTACCCAATTTGATAATCTGAACGGTTCATTTTGTTGGATACTTTGTATATTTCATTCACACAAAAAATTAGATCAATCCGATAATTGTAACTTATTCAATTTATTGCATTTTTAAACCAAAAAAATGGTGGTCTATTTTTAAAAACATATTTTTTTTGGTTTAAAACGCAATAAATTGAACAAGTTATAGTTATTAGATCGGCCTAATTTTTTGTGTAGATGAAATATACAAAATATCCGATAAAATGAACGATTTGGATCCTCGAAACGGAGCCTGTGGTGAACCCTGCAGGCCCAAACAACGCCATCCAATTCAAAATCCAAACTGGAGGGGATCTTTTTTTAGTTAAAAACGCGATAAATTGAACAGGTTACAGTTATCAGATTGACCTAATTTTTTGTGTAGATAAAATATACAAAGTACCCAACAAAATAAATAATTCAGATAATCAAAATGAGACTCTTAGTGGACCCATGGGCCCAAATAGCCCCCTCCAATCCAAAATCTGGATGGGAGAGGATCCTTCTTCGTTCATTACTCATATTCTCTTATTTGTTTTTAGGGCAAATTACAAAAAAAAAAAAAACTATAAGATTTCGCGCGTTTTTCAATTTAATTCTCAGGGCTTTAATTTTGGCAAATTAAATCCTATATTTTTATCCAAGCTTCAATGTAAACCCTCCGTTCATATCCGTTTGATTGAACTAACAGAATCTAAGCAAAATTTTCAGATTCAAACACACATGTTCAAGCACTTGTATCTCCCTCGTCGTAACTCCGTTTCACCTCATTTTTGCATCGTTAGATTTACCTTATGACCTAGTTTTCATTCCACTCCTCATACACCTTGTTCCACCTTTTTTTTGCGTGTCGTCGGAGCTCCAAAAGTTGGCCAAAAATAATATTTTTTTGGAACAAAATTTTTAGATTCAAACCCACATGTTGAAACCCTTGTATCTCCCTCATCTTAACTCTGTTTCGCCTCATTTTTATGTCTTTAGATTCACCTCAAGGCCTAATTTTTACTACACCCCTCATATGCCTTGTTCCACCTCTTTTTGCATGCTATTGGAGCTCCGAAAGTTGCAAAAAATAAATTGAGTTAAATGAAGTTACGACACGGGAGATACAAGGGTTTGAATATGTGAGTTTGAATTTAAAACTTTTGCCCAAAAAGAAAAAAAATCTTATTTTTGGCCAACTTTCGGAGTTCTGAATGAAAATTAGGCCATGAGGTGAATCCAACGAAGTAAAAATGAGGTGAAATAGAGTTACGATGAGGGAAATACAAGAGTTTCAACATATGGGTTTGAATTTGAAAATTTTATCCAAATAGAGAAAAATCTATTTTTTGACCAACTTTTGGAGCTCTGAGGGCACACAAAAAGAGGTGTAACAAGGTGTATGAGGGATAAAATGAAAAGTAGGCCATGAGGTCAATCTAATGACGCAAAAATGAGGCGAAACAGAATTACAACGAGAAAGATACAAGTGCTTGAATATGTATGTTTGAATCTTAAAATTTTGTCCAAATTCTGTTAGTTCAATCAAATAGATATGGACAGAGAATTCACATCGAAATGCGGATAAAACTCTAGGATTTAATTTGTTGAAATTAAAATCCTAGGGTTTAAATATAAAAATATGCAAAATCCTGGAGTTTTTTTTGTAATTTGTCCTTGTTTTTATTTATTTTAAAAATATGTGTATTAAACATGCTATATGAACTGAAAAATGGAAAAAAAGACTCGTTGGCATAATTTAATTATTTTAAAAAAAAATTGTTTCAAATAAACATTATGTCTGATGCACGTGCGAATTTCAAAATTAAGAATGTTGACAGTATTAGATGACTCTAAAATGTTGACATTGTGACTAGGATTCATTTTGGAAAAGATTTTTTTAGCATTTTTTTTGTTAAAAAAAAGAGTAAATTTTTGAATATTTTTTGAAGATAAATGTTAATTAACATATTGAGGGATCACTTGATAATATTAACATTTATCTCCCTAGGGTTAATAAATATTTTTGAATATGCGAAATCACTTGAATATGCAACAATATTCAAAAAGATAACTGTGAATATGCAAAAAATATTTCTCTCTATAACATTTTTTTGAATATTTTTGAATATCTCCCTAGGGTTAACATTTATCTCCTATGAATATTTTTGAATATGCGAAATCACTTGATCCCTCAATATTATTAACATTTATCTTTTGGTGGGATTTGATTTAGCCTCTTATTTTCTCGTTTACATTTCGTTCTTTCCGAGTATGGTTTAGCAAAGACTGATTCCTACCTATCCCTCATTGTGATGTGAGTGCACATTTAAGGATGAGAGGTTGTAAAGTCTAGAGGGTAGATTGTTGGCATTAAGATCGTCTAGAGTAATACTCCTACAATCATCTCCTATAGTGTAGGACAAGCAGTCGACAAGTGGTCCACTCACCAAACCAAGGGTTGAGATTTAAACTCACCAAAACGACATTGTTTTGGTGCGTAAATTGACCCCAAAAAAAAAACCCAAAAATAGAGTGAAAGAGAGACAAGAAGAGAGAGAGAGAAATAAGAATAACAAAACAGAGTGAGAGAGAGACAAGAAAAGAGAGAGAAAAGAAAATGTGTTACAGTAGGTAGATTCATGCTTGTTGTTATAGTCTCTGATCTGTGCTTGTGTTGGCTTCATTTGTACCGTCTCTAATCTGTGTTCCAAAGCTAACAATGGTAAACAAGAATAAGACGAATTCACCAACTGTAACAACATCTTATTCTCTCTCTCTCTCTCTCTCTTCTTGTCGACTAAGAGACGAAGCCATTCTTCCATCACCGACTTCACCTACCTTAACCCTACTTCGCCACTCATTTTTCTCTTCCGCTTCTTGCTGTCTCCGGCCGGCAAAGCCATCTCTAGTAACCCCTCTTCCTCTTTCACCAACCCCTTCTCCTTACCCTTCTATCTTCCTCCTTTTTCCCTCTACAAACCCGTAATATATATATATACACACACACACATAGAGAGAAACTGATTTCTAGAGAGAATTTTTATGATTTATTGTTTTTTTTTTAAAAAAAATTGAATCTAGGAACTCAATATATACATATAGAGAAATTAATTTCTAGAGTAAGAATTTTCATGATTTGTCGATTTTTTTTTTCTTTTTTTTTTTATTTGAATTTGGAACTCAAGGTATAATAGAAAGAATTTTTTTAAAAAATATTTAAATGTGGGATTATGGTATGGATTTGTGGTTGCAGATCAAGTACCATGAGTTTGTGGGTTTTTAGATCTCTATGATCCGACCATCAACAAGTGACTAGTGAGATTGTAGTTCGTGGATAGGCCAATTCAACTATAACATCTTCTTCTCTCTCTTCTTGTCTCTCTCTGTCTCTCTCTTTCACTCTGTTTTAGCCCTTCTCTCTCTCTCTCTCTCTCTAACTCTCCCCAGGAACTGAATGAAAAGTGAAACCAAAAAATTTGAATTTTGATTTTTTTTTTCCAATTTACTCACAAAAAAGACGTTGTTTTGGTTAGTTTAAATTTTAGCCCTTGGTTTAATGAGTGGGTCACGTGTCGGCTGCTTGTCCTTTACTGTAGGAGATGATTGTAGGGGTATTACTCTAGAGGATCTTAACGCAAACTGTTGATACCGACTGCACCGAGTTATTGGACTTGTTTGGTTTGTATATCAAGATATAATTTTTGAAAAAAAAATTCAAAATTTTGTTTGGTTCAAATTTTTTGAAAAAAAAAAAGTTTCAAAATCACTTTCTCTCTCATGTACATCAATCAATCATTTTTTCTCTCTCCTCTCTCATTCTCAATCACTTTTTCTCTCACACACATTTACCCAACTATAACAAAATAAATCATCCCAAACTCCAAAACTATTTTCAAAATATACAACCAAACAAACCAAAAAAATTTCTAAACTCTCTCTCCAAATTTTTTTTAAAAAAATTTATCTCAAAACACAAACCAAACACACCCATTATCTTCGAAGGCTGCAAAATTACTTTAAAAGAGAGTGTATTACATAAACATTTAGGCCTCATTTATCAACTATATATTTTAGTCAAAAAGTTATTATAAATTATCACATCACTCTCTCTACTTTTCTACATATCTTTTCATAAAAAATCAAAAAATTATTAAAATAATCTATTCTCAAATTTGGCTTTACAATTGTTGAGATCTCTTTATATTCCTTGGTGTTGTTATTTTGCATTCAATGCATTTAATTTCCATCACATTATTTTTTATACATCATTATAATTATTGGATTTGTCATACAACTTTGACCATGTTTTATTTAATTTTTTTTTTTAATGAAATTTGAAAATATCAGGGGAGGAACATCTACCTTTCTATTTTATTTGAATTTGAATATGAATTTTGAGTCCAATATGTTGATTGTGATGTTTTGATTTTCAACCTCATAATAGAAAGGATGACAAGAAGCTTGAAAGTCATATGAATGGAAGGAGCTAGATAGATTAATGAATTTGTTGTGCCACGTATGCACCAAACTTCCAAATTTCATGGCGACATAAAAAGTAGCTTTACAACCAATTGCAAATGGGAGAGGTCGAAAACAAATTAGACTGCTTTTTTCATGAGGCCAAATGCCACATATATATATCATAATATATTCTTATTTTTGACCTTTACATTTCATCAATATTTTGGGCATATTCAATGACTTCATAGGAGTCTAGAATTTCAGCTTAATCTGACCTATAAACTTAAATATCAATCACAAACTCTTTAAAACTAATATAAAACATAATTTTTAAGTGTAAACGAGATAAAAGTATAACCCTTTCTTCCATACGACTAAAAACTTATGATGAAAATAATTTTATGTAAATTAAAATTTATGAGATAATTATGCGAAACTTGGAGGGTTCAATATATATGATCTAAACCTAAAAGGAGATTAATGTAATTTATAGTTATTAATATTTGGGCATGGCTTCCCTCTGGACAGGAGATTACTGTCCGGACTCGTGGAACCAACTACAAGTCTTACTTTTAATAATTTAAATCGTTCATTTTTGTTAGGTTTTATTCTTGGCAATCCCGTTTGACAAAATTCCTTTCAGTTGTATTTGTTTTCGCATTTTTGTTTCAGTGAGGCTATAAGTGTTTAGATGCGAACCCAACTCGAATCGTGCCTTTGTCAATTTTCATGGATCAAAACCGAGGTTGTAACAGGATCTAGTTTTTCAGATTTTCCAACTTTGGTCGTTCCGCTCGAGCGGGACAAGGGACGCTCGAGCGGGAATTGCAAGCTCGCAGCCAAGGTTTTAAAAACCGAACCGGACCGGCCGATTCGACCAGTTGAACCGTCGACCGGTCGGGGTTCCGGTCCGGACATACCCTCTGAACCGGCCAAAGATGAAAACCAGTGTATTTAGCCAGAATCGAAAAAATCAGCGGTTGAACCGGCGAACCGGTCGACCCGTTTTTTTTTTTTAGTTTTTCTTTTTTTTTTTATTTTCTTTGTTTATTTTCTTTCTTTCTTTCTTTATATATATATTATATATATATATATATATAAAATATAAGAATATAAGAAAATTTTAATTTAAAACTCTTTGTCAAGGGTCTCCTCTTGTGAGGAATCCCATTAAGAGCTTGATGAAATTATTGTGAAAGTCTTCACCTATTTATAAGAAAAAAATTCTTTCAAAAAAATTCAAGAAATCCATGTGGGATTCAATCAAATGTATTGGATGGAATATTGAAATTTTGATATCCCTCCCAAATTTTTACTCTTCTTTCAATCAAATTATTTGAATTAAAATCATATGGAGGGAATATTAAATATTTGATTTCATCTTCCAAAATTGAAATTAATAATATTTCAAAATATATTATTATATTTTTCAAAATATTAGGACAAATATTTAAGATAATTTAATATTTTTAATTTATAATTTTATTACGTATATTTTTATTTAAATATAATTTTAATATATTTATTACGTTACGGTTCGATTCCGATTCAACCCGACGGTTGAACCGGTGACCCGTCCACCCGATCCCTTTTCCGATTCGCTCACCGGTCCAGTTTTTAAAACATTGCTCGTAGCACATCTGCCTCGCTTGAAAAAGTACTGGATGATGTGATTCGACGCTCGAGCGTGGAAACTTCCACTCGAGCGTGAAGCCTATATGAATCACACAATTTTGAAGCCTTCGTTCGAGCGGGAATTCCCACGCTTGAGCGGACCGCGCGAACACAGATTCTTGGATTTCTATAAGGAATTGGTTTTCTTCCAAAACTAGGATTACTTTGGTTTTCTATAAGTAGTTGGTTTTCTCCCAAAACTTGGACAAGTCCTTCAGATCTTCTTTTTAGATTCTAAGGTTTATATCTGGGGATATTTTTGCTAATTTTCTTTGATGTTTTGATTGAGTATTCAACTCATGGTTTAAAGAGTATACATCACAGGATTTTTTATTTGTTATACACAAAAGAGAGAGTTGTTCTTCGGTGGATTCTGAAGAATTCGAGACTGAAACTTTGGTGGATTCCAGAGTGGCTCATCGTCAAGACAATTCCAAGGTGAGGACGGGGTTGGAAGAGACACATAGAGGTTGGTTTAATTCGGCGTGGATTCGCTAGGTAATTGAGAGTATACCTGTGTAATTCCTTTATATCTTTTTAGTGGATTGTTTTGTGGCTGTTGCCCGTGTTTTTTTATCACAATTGGAGGTGTCCAATTGTGATTTTTCCACGTTAAAATCATTGTGTCGTTTTGTCTTGATTGTTTGATTGGGATTGTTATATTCTGCTTAAATTGATAAATAATCACAAATCAACATCTAGGGGATTTCTAGATTTTTCAACATTCATAGGATGTTCCAAAACCTAAGAACTGAGTCATTTACATGATAAAGTAAAAAGAGAGAGTTGTTCTTCGGTGGATTCTGAAGAATTCGAGCCTGAAGCTTTGGTGGATTCCGGAGTGGCTCATCGTCAAGACAATTCCGAGGTGAAGACGGGGTTGGAAGAGACACATAGAGGTTGGTTTAATTCGGGCGTGGATTCGCTAGGTAATTGAGAGTATACCTGTGTAATTCCTTTATATCTTTTTAGTGGATTGTTTTGTGGCTGTTGTCCGTGGTTTTTTTTATCACAATTGGAGGTGTCCAATTGTGATTTTTCCACGTTAAAATCATTGTGTCGTTTTGTCTTGATTGTTTGATTGGGATTGTTATATACTGCTTAAAATTGATACATAATCACAAATCAACATGTAGGAGATTTTTAGATTTTTTAATTTTTATAAAATCTTTTAAGTATACCCATCCGCACAAAAAAATTAAGTCGAACAAATCTATAGGAGAGAAGCCCAACGCTTAATATTTACAGGAGAAATTACACACAAAAATTTAAAGCTTGACCCTTATAACAAAATAGACTCTTTATTTTTAATTTTGTCAATTTAAATATTAATTTTTTATTTATTTTCAATCTAAATCATTTGCCTATTTTGGTTAAGTAAAATCAACAGAAAAAATAATATTTTAATTATTAAATTCAATGTATATGTATATAAAATGTCTAAAATATTTTTTTTAATAATTTAATAACTAAAATACCATTTTTCATAAGTTTATACTTAACATATTATGTTAATAGTTTAGATTGAAAATAAATAAAAAAATTAAATTTAAATTAATAAAATTAAAATTTTATATTTTATTTTATTATAAACGTATTTTTTTTCTTATAATTTTATTTATTTTTTTTATTTCCCACTGCGGCCTTGTCATATTGCATGTTGTGTTCCTCTTTAAAACAATAAGAAGTCAAACATCTGCCTTTTTATGTCACCAACTCTCTGTGAATTTTTCTCTGTTTTCGGTGGATCCAACGTCACTGTAGTTTCTGATTGAGTGTTCCTATGTAAGGTTATGTTTGGCATAAATTTTTTTTTGATTAAAATAATCTTAAAAAGATAAAATATGTTAAAAGATTAATAAGGCAAAATATATATATATCTAAACCATAATTATTTTATTTTTTCTCTTATAAAAGTCAAAAAAGTTAAAAAAATTCATCCCAAACAAAGTTATTTAATCCCAAATTACAATAGTCAAAAAATCAACCCATATCCCAAAGAAAGGCAAGTGTAGTTTTGATAATGGGAAGCATCAATATTTTAGTATATAAAAAATGGGATTTTTAGGCCTCATTTGAGAATCTTCCTTTTTAGTCAAAAAGTTATTAAATTAATCAAAAAGTCAATAGCTCATACCAAAAAGTCAAAAATTCTCTTTTCTCTCTACTTTTTGCACATATTTTCGTAAAAAGTCAAAAAGTCATTCCAAACATACTAATTTTTTTTAGCTCATATTTTAGCCAAAAAGTCAAAAAATTATTAAATTAGCATGTTCCCAAACGAGGCCTAGATCCATATTTTAATTGGTACCTATGTTTTTAATTAAAGTGAAATTAGTTTTTTTTGTTTTTTGATATTTGATCACCAAGGTGCTGTTTGGTAACACTTACGTTTTCAGTTTTCTATTTATATTTATAAAAAATTTAAAAACTCAAATAAAAACTTATTTGGTAAATTTTTTATTTATAAATCAATGGTCTCAGTTTATAAATTTGGCAAAAAAATATAAACTCAAAAAAATTGTTTTCGTTTTCAGTTTTCATTTTTTTTTTTTTTACCACCCAACACTAGCCACCACCCGCCACCATTTTCCACTACCGTCTTCCGCCACCACCCCCCGCCATCATTTTCCACCACCGTTTTCTGCCGCCACCACTTGTTATTTCCCACTCTTTTTTATATTTTTAAACTTTTTAAGTATTTTGTCTAAGCCAAACGCATTTATAGTTTATATTTTTCTAAAAATAAATAAAAATTAATTTATAAATTTTTTATAAATATAACTCAAAACGTAAACGTACCGCACAAACTAGGGGTGTTTGCGGATCGGTTTTGTGCGGTTTGCGGTTCGGTTTTGACCCGCCCGCATCTATGCGGTTTGGGAAAAAGTCAACCCGCAACCGCCCGCAGTGCGGTTTGCGGTTTATGCGGATAGGGTTTGCGGATGTGCGGGCGGTTGCAGGCGGTTTGCGGTTTACACTTTTTTCTTTAAAAATTAATTTTCGAGTTTTTTTTTTTTCCAGCGAATTTAGGCATCAGATTCTTTTTATATATATGTGATAACAATTTTTTGATGAGTTTACAAATAAAAATTGAATATCAATGCATTAAATGAAAGTACCCAAAACAAAGAGACCCTACACTAGCAACCACCCACCATCCGCCACCCACTTGCCACCACCATCCGCCACCACCACTCACTCGCTACCACCCACCACCGTCACCCACTCACCCACCCACCACCACCACCCACCACCATCCGCTATCCACCACCCACCGTCACCACTTTCAACCACCATCTTCTGCCGCCACTTGCCACCACTTACCACCACTTGTCATTTCTCACTCTTTTTTATTTTTTTAAATATTTTGTCAATTACCAAACGCGTTTGTAGTTTAAGTTTTTTTAAAAAATAAACAAAAAATAAACAAAAATTAATTTATAAAATTTTTATAAATATAAACTGAATACGTAAACGTTACCAAACAGACCCCAAGAATTGATGTTTGTTGGGCTTTTAAAATGTATCAGTCAGCCTCCCGTATGTGTCTCTACGGCCTTCTAAAAGTGATTACCACATCTTTTAGTGACCAAATTTCGCCTTTTGGAATTGGATCCCACTTTGTTGGTTTAATTTTCATAAACTGTTTCTGCTATTTTATTTTTTACCTTTTTAATAATTATTTATGCTCTTCAAAAAGTTAAAACTAAATGAAAATTATGAGTACTTTTTTCACCAAATTAATTTTAGGTTGTTAGAAGAAAAATCATGCAAACCAAGTCAAATAGAGAAATTTAGCTATAATTTTATTTTTCAAATATTTTCTTATAAAAAATATTGACCATCACTTGCTAATTTAAAGGGGGATGCATCTTGCTGGCATCAAGCTAAAAGCTGGATTTTGAGCTTTAAAATAAAAGTTTAAAAAGCACTACCTAAAACGTTGTAATACATCCAATAGCAGAGGTATTTTACTTGTACACTACAAATTATTTTAGTACAAACTATTTTTTAATTTTTTAAATTACAATTATATCCTTTGAAAAATTATCATTAAGGACTAAATGGACACACCTTCCCTCTACAACCTTCGTCACTAGCTGCTATCCTCTGGCACTTCTTACTACCTCTAGTTGTCACTACTCACCCTTATTGATGGGACCCCTCATTGCTATCACCGTAACCTCTCCATTTTGATGACCATCACAATCCCTCTACAATCACCCACACTTTCTACCCTACTACTATAACAGCTCCCCTTACGATACACCACTCCCTATGGGTGAGCATGGTCTAGATCAGACTAGTTTTGAATGAAACTAGAACTAATTTGTGTACTACGGTTCTGTTAAAATTAGAACTAATTTGAACTATTTAAATCATGGAATTAATTCGAATCAAACCATTTAAATACAAATCGGTTCCGTTTGAAATCACGGTTTCACAAAATAAAAATTATATAATATTGTTCTAAAAATATTCAATATGTAACAAATAAATATAAGTTCATCATTTAACAAATAAGCATAAGTTCAACATCCAACAAATAAAACTCTTATTTAACAAACATTTTGTTGTGACAATAACAGTTACAAAACTAAACTTATGCTGAATAATTTTAAAAAAAAACAACAAAAAACAGTAGCACAATACAGCGACGACAGCAAACCAAATCAACTTGTAATGTTAATAAATTGATTATTGATAGTTAGTGGTAGTTTCATTGAGAGCAGTGCCTCTTTATTTTCTTTGAAGGGATCCTTGTTTGGATTATATATATAAAAAGGTTGGGATTGTATGTAGCAGGGTGTATGGTATAATGGTAGGGTGATATAGTAAACAATCCGGATCGGATTTAATCATGAACTATGTATCATAATCTGGAATTGATCCGTGAATAACAGATTGCTAATTTTTCAAACCAATTTAGAATTACGGATTAGAAAAACCAAACCAAACTTACCAGATTGAACTAGATCGGTTTGGATTACATATTTTTCGATTATAAACTCAACAAAATTAAAAATTAAAAATATACATGTAAGTGTAAACTGAATAATGGTGTATACTTATTTATATATATATATATATATATATATTTATATAGGGTTATGTTATGACTATGTACTGTATGAAAGTTATGACAATTGTGAAGTTAATTATCACACATATCATAGTTTAATTATTTTAAGTCATAACTATAATAATTTGAGTCATAATTAAAGAGTTTTTTTTTATATCATAATTAAAATAATATCATAATCAGCATCACAATGAATCATAATTAGCATTATAATAGATAACTGAAGGTACACCTTAATAGGGATTATATATTATAGAATTTGCCATATATATTATACATATTTTTGGAGTGTGCAAATAGAACTCTCCCAATTTGACATTTTAAAAAGCAAAAATGACTATGAATCCTTTACATAAGTAGATTTGTATATATGTGGTCAAATGATAAAAGCCATCACCAACCAAACACATCTTAACTTTTTGTGCTTAAAAATATAAGTGTTTTTTTTAAAAAAAAAAAAACTTTTTAATATATATTTATATAGGGTTATGTTATTATTATGTACTGTATGAAAGTTATGACAATTGTGAAGTTAATTATCACACATATCATAGTTTAATTATTTTAAGTCATAACTATAATAATTTGAGTCATAATTAAAGAGTTTTTTTTTATATCATAATTAAAATAATATCATAATCAGCATCACAATGAATCATAATTAGCATTATAATAGATAACTGAAGGTACACCTTAATAGGAGTATATATTATAGAATTTGCCATATATATTATACATATTTTTGGAGTGTGCAAATAGAACTCTCCCAATTTGACATTTTAAAAAGCAAAAATGACTATGAATCCTTTACATAAGTAGAATTGTATATATGTGGTCAAATGATAAAAGCCATCACCAACCAAACACATCTTAACTTTTTGTGCTTAAAACTATAAGTTAAAAAAAAAAAAACTTTTTAACTAAATTAGTTTATTGCAAAACAACCCTTAAACGTCAACTTTTAAGTTGATGTCAAACTGTGTTGATTTTTATTAGGAAAATTACAAACCAGTTGTAAATTTTCAAAATAATTACATACTCAGAGAAAAATTTATGACGTTAATAGTTAAATTTTGTATAATTTATTATTATTTTATTTTTTTTCCAAACATACACTGATTTATTATTTTTCCTTTTCATTTAACAACAACTTTTCCTTTATCTTGATCTTTTAATGAAACCTTATGCAAATCATCTGAAATGGGGCTGACCTAAAATTAATAAATCAAAGGAAAATAATAATAATAATGATAATAATAATAAAGCTTTCATTTTTTAAAGTTACGGTTCTATTTCAATAATCCTAATCGATAATTATGTAAGTCATCTGTGTATATTCATGAAAAAATTAGATCAATAAAAAATTTTACATTTTTTTTATTGCGTTTGTCTCTAGAAAGATAAATAAAAAAAAAAAAGAAAAAAAGATCAATTACTTTTGGCTTTCTTTTGTTGGACCTTTACTAAAAAGAAGAAGAAAATACTAAAATAAACCAATCTAAATACACTTAATCGTTCAAATATGAACTTGTGAATAAAAACTAATTGCTCAAATATCAACTACTCAACTAAAATTTTGTTCGGAATTTAATATAAATCAAATATTTTATTTAACAAAAAAATTATATAAATTGAAATTATTATTAGGGAGTGACCATTGGTTTAATAGTTAAGACTTGGCTTAATAACCTTGAGGTTATGAGTTTAAGTATTGGGGCCACCACTTTGTATATTATACCAAACGTGAGATGTGTACTCAATCTTTACTCTCAAACACACATTAATCTGTACTAATTGGGCATCGTTTGTTTTTTTTAAATTGAAATTATTATATACACAAATAACACAACACACAACCTTACATTTTTGTTGCTCATAAATTGTAAAGATTATCGTAGCAACATATAAGTTCTTCAATTCTTATCTTTCTCACATTATATGAATTAGTTAGTTTGATATTATTAATAATTTTAAAAAATGTTGATATAATCTAATTTTAACAAATTAATTAATTTAGTTGTCAAAAAAAAAAATCAAATTTATGAGCAAACCATGCTCAACTCGGATTGGGCTTTAACAAACAATTTTAAATTACAATTCAAGTTTATGCAAACTCAAACAAATCTTAGAATAACTCGAATTAAATTTGAAGAGACTCTCAATCCACTCAAACCCTTATGTTGCATTAAAAGGAGTCCGAAAGCTACGGTGCGCAAGATAGATTCCGCCTATTTGATGTACTAATGTAAGTCACTCAAAGTGCACATTGCGCAGATCGAGTGGCACAGATCGAATTAAACTGCTTTCGATCCGATTCGTTCTCTGTAAAATCAAGTCAAATAATAATTGTCGAATCACATATTTAACCATTTATTTTATTTATCAAATTCAACTTGATTTGAAAATAAATTTTCTAAACCCAAATTATTCTAAACTCAATTCTCAAATTGTGAAATCGTGCTTTAAACATTATTTTAAGTCATGTTTTCATAATTCAATTCTAATAAAAGTATTGAATTAAATTCGTGAAATCAAAACATAATTTTGTGAAATCATATTTTTCTCATGGGATTCATATAGGTTGTGTTTGTACTATGGGTGGACATGGGTCCGATCACCTCCCAACTGTCCAACATGATTTTTTTTAGGATTGGGAAGAAATATTCGGTGCTCGTTTGACAATGATTTTTTTAGTTGATTTTTTGACTTTTTTAACCTGAGACTTTTTTAGTCGTTTGATATTCTTGTTTGACTTTTTAGCTTTAGAATTGTGTATATTTTTTTGTCTTTTTACTTATTTTGTCCTTTTGTGATTTTTTGAATTTTTTTTTTATCGTTTTGTGATTTTTTAGTCCAAAACGGTTACCAAATGACTCTAGCCTATAAGACTAATTTAAATTCAAATTTTAAGGCTATAGTATTTGGATCAGGCTTTGAACCATGAATCTAGCCCAACTCGATTTGTTCATTTAAAAATATTAGTTTAAAATTTTATATTATCTAACTAGATAATAAACTAAAGTAATAGAAGATAAAAGAAATATATAAATGTGTACTTATTTTTAAGGCGTAAATCCAAACATTTATCGTTTACTATTAGATTTTTCTGATGACTTGATCAAAATATTTATTAAATGAAAAAGAAAAGAAAAGAAAGGCTTGAGATGACTACATTAAACTGAATTTCTTTTTTTCTCTTTGTAGGAGAGGGTTCAAGAAAGGAGTTGGAAAATTCGAAGATCGAATTCTCTAGAATATGATGAGAGGCTTAGATTCTTCAATAATCTCAACTTAGGAACACAACAACAAAGGAGATGATGGAGATAAGAGATTGGGTGAAGAAGAAGGCAAAATGGCTAGAGAATAGAATAATGGCAAGGTTCTCCCGTGGATCTCCCATTTTCACTCTCAAGGTTGATAATGGAGAAGGGAAATTAGTTCTTTTCCAAGAGTTCAAAAAAATCTCCAAAATCTATCCCTTGTAAAGCTATGGGTGGGTGCTATTTATAGGCACCTCATGATGTAGGATGGAGCCCATGTGCAAGGCACATGGGGGATATTCTCTCTAACCACCTTGTCCGAGGAGGTGACCTCTCCGAGGAGGTGACTTCTCCGAGGATGAGAAAACCCCGAAGAAGAGAACAATCCCTTGGCGAACCCTTCTTCTTAGCCACACCTAACCAATGATCCCCAATCATCCCAAAGGGTCAGGGGTAGTCCCAGAGGATGTCCTGCCGCAAAATATTGCCGAGTCTCATGGACCCCCCGGGGTCGTGCCACCTCGACCCGGGTATAGGCTAGTTTAACCAAAGAGTGAATTTGTCTCCACTCACCGTCCTCGGGATCGGGTCCTTTGTTCGAACTCCATTACGCCCATGGTTCTGGTGCGTAGATCCCGGAAAGCTCCGAGCCCGCAAGTGTTCTGGGACTCATTAACGGAGCGACTTCTAGATTGCGTCTGAATCCGTTCGAAGCCAAGTATTTCGGACCTCTAGGTTCGTGGATCCGAACCCTTTCGAGTCCGAGTGCCTCGGATCTCTAGGCTTGCCTAATACCCTTTCGAGTCCAGGCCTGAGTAAGTCTCTAGGTTCGTGGATCCGAACCCTTTCGAGGCTTAGAGCAATTCAATCCGTTTGATGGCGATAAATCTGGGCCCACCGATTCTTGGACTTGTGATAAATTCGGGCCCACTAATCTTGGGCTATTGGGCCTAAATAATTTAGTGGGCTCAAATTAGCCCCTCTTACACTCTTGAATTCGGTCGAATCCACTTAATGCCCACCTCTAATTTCTACCATATTACCTTTTCTTTCTAACACTTAAGTTGTGAGATAAAAACGTAACTTTACGAATTTGTATTTTTATATCACAACATTAACTTTCTATATTGTTCAAAAAAAATGTATATTTATTAAAATCGGATTTTTTAAATACAATTTCAAATTTGAAATTAAAGGATATTGGATTCCTATCATGGAGCAGGTGGGTTAGCCCAAATCAAGCATTTATCAGCCTTCCAAAATTTGGGCTGAAGAAAATAGTATTGGGGAATACCCAGCCCAATCCACAGTGCAAGTGATTCTGCCCAATAGTCATGAGTGACAGGTGAGAGAGAAAAAAAATATTATACTATTATACACGTATTTGGTGTTCACATTTTGTCACAATTTTTTCCCATCTAAAATTGTGCTTACGTAATCGCCCTTATTTAATTATTAAAATACCCTTTTTTACATATAACTATTTCATTATTAAAATACCCTTTTTTACATATAACTATTTCAAAATTTTAAATGCAATGATTTGTTAAACTACTTTACACATAGTATGTATTAGGGATAAGCAACAGATATATCGATATGTTCAAACCGATCGAACCAAATCGATTGGCCGATGCGTGATGACGAGCGGATAGTTGCGGATTGATTTTTTCCAATCCGTCTAATTTTAAATGAATAATGGATTTAAGATTCATTTGGCCGCAACTGAATCGTCAAACCGCAAGCACCCATAGTAATTTATAAGACTTTGTGTTTTTAATTTGTTTAGATATTCTATTTGTGTTTTCAATTAAAAAATAGTTTAAATATTCTGTTGAATATATTCTGTTGAAAAAGAGTTTTCAACTTGAATATTTTTTGTGAATTGAAAAAAATAAATATATTATTTATCTATATTTTTTTTTTTAAATCCAACTCTAAAATAATAAATAAAAAATATGAAACATGTTAGTTGGTTTTTGTTTTCAAAAACAGATATAGATGTAACAATACAAAGGCATACAATCTCTACTACTGCTTTGTTCATAGTTTTGGTGGTTTGAATTGTTTTTATATTTTAAGAATTACAGATTGTAATGCTTTATGCAGATGATACAATGATTGTAATATTCTAAAATTTCAAACTTTCTTTTTAAAAATGAAACGTGCAGTGATTGTAATACTTTTTTTTTAGGAAGTACACAAGTTGAATTATGTTGAAAATTTATAAAAATTTAAACATCCAAATCAATTCGCATCTATCTGCCAATCCGATCAATCCACAATTGCCGAATTGGCAGACGAATGCGGATTGATTTTCTCTAATCCTCCAATCTGGAGGACGGATTGGAGGTTCCGTGGCCGCAACCAACCCGTGCCCACCTCTAGTGTCTATATCTATATTATTATTAAGTGAAAACCTAAATTGATTTAATGTCACCTGGCAACTTTATATAGGGATTGTTTGTTACAGTTTTTGAGGAGTGATTATAGCTTATTTTGATTTCAAAGTCTCTGCTAGACTGTTTGGTGCAGTTTCTGCTTATAACTTATTAGACAAAAATAATTTAAAATAAGCTGATTATTTAAAAGATGAGGTAGGCGTGCTTTTAGTTTCTGCTTTCTGATTATTAACTTTTAATTTTTTTAAAAAAAAACTCCACCAAATAGGGCCATATGCTAAAATAAAAAAATTATTATATACAACATAAACAAATTTTGAACCCAAGACCTTAGGTTTCATTAAAAATATACTTATAACTTAAGCAACATACATATTATGATATTAAATTCTTTATTATTTGTTTTTATTATTAATTATTTGAATTGCACACACATCACGTGTGCCACCCACTAATTTTTAATAATATAAACACTAGTTGGCTCACGCACACAAATATTACCCATGCCACAAACAGAAAAGTGAGCCATAGTTACCAGATAATTTGGGGTTGTTTTGGATGACCTAAATAAGTGCATTTTTTGTCCTTTTACGAAAAGATGTGCAGAAAAGTAGAGAGGTGATGTGATGAAAAAAAGATAAAAAGATAGATTATTTGAGGTATACCAAACTTGGCCTTGAGATAATTATTTGATCAATATAATTATTTCATCATGTAATACTTTTAAAAAAATTCTATTTTCACACACATACTTGTCTTAGTGCACATCATTTATTAGTACACACACTTATTAATTTGATTATTAATTATTATTTTTAATCCACATATTAAATGTTGCAATTATACACTTCACTCATACTATTGTATACACACCACCTTAACCCTCTTTCCACACACTTGTTGAAAATTGTAGACTTGCTAAGGTTCCATTCCAGACAAAAAAAAACCAGTAAGTGCACAGTCCACAATCCTCTATTGAAGACCACAGTCCTTTTCTTCAATCTCCATGAAACAATAATTTGAGAGAGTGATAGAGAATAGAGAGAGAGAGAAATACTGAATTGTTCAGTTGTTGTATATCTGTTTAATTACAAGGAGATGTACACCTCTCTTTTATAGAGAGGAAAAGAGACATAGGGTGTGCGCAAGATAGATTCCGCCTATTTGATGTAGTGCCTGTTTGGTAGAAATTATTTACAGCTTATTTCAGCTTTCAGCTTAATTTAAGCTATTTTGATGTGTTTGGTTTAGCTTATAGCTTATAGCTTATAGCTTTGTGGAAATCAGAAATCAGCTTATTCTTTGAGTGGGGCAATAGGGAGAAGATGAACAGTACCACAGGTAACATGCTGGCGAATGAAGTGACAATCAATCTCAATATGTTTGGTGCGATCATGAAAAACATCATTGTGAGCAATCTGAATGACACTCTGATTGTCACAATAGAGAGGGGTAGGACCAGAAGAAGAAACACCCATATCAGTAAGGAGCCAGCGAAGCCAGAGAAGTTCCTGAGTAGTATCAGCAAGAGCTCGGTATTCAGCTTCGGTGCTAGAGCGGGCAGTGAGGGATTGTTTTTTGCTACGCAAAGCAAGAAGAGAATCCCCTAAGAAGAAGCAGAAACCTGTGGTAGAGCGTCGATCCGTAGGATCCCCAGCCCAATCAGCATCGGAAAAGGCACGCAGTTCAAGAGAGGAGGAAACAGAGAAGTGAAGGCCATGGAACAGAGTGCCTTTGAGGTAGCGAAGGATGCGGAGTAGAGCAGTATAGTGGGGAGTGCGGGGGGCCGACATGTACTGACTGACAATGTGAACAGCATAGGCAATGTCAGGACGAGTGACTGTGAGGTAGACAAGACTGCCGACGAGCTGGCGATAAAGAGTAGCATCAGAGAGAAGAGTCCCATCGAGAGGAGTGAGACGAATCTGAGGATCAACTGGAGCTGATAATCTATTATAGGATACATCCATGTCTCCAAGTTTTGTCAAAGAGCCGACTTCTGATGGAAGAGAACCAGTTAGTGCATTGTGATCTAACCAGAGGAATTTTGAAATGGAGGTGAGACTCATAGTTTCAGGGGGTATTGAACCATGGAGATTATTTTGAAAAAGGGCTAATTCCAACAAGCTATGACAATTGCCCAAACTCGGAGGTATGCTTCCATGGATTTTGTTTCCTTCCAAGGCGAGACTAATCAATGAAGTCAAATTACCAAGCGAAGATGGAAGTTCTGTGAATTTTTTGTGGCCTAAGAACAGATATTGCAGATCAATAGATGTATTTAATAATTTTTTTAATGAAACTCAACAAATTTTTAATGCTCTGATGTCCTTAATTATGTCCCCCTCTCAGTTACAATATTTTTGTTTGTGTTTGCAACTGACTAAGTGAGACAATTGTTGAGAATGACATAGTTTGATTGTATTTTTTACTGAAGGAAACAAAAATTAGTCTTGCGTGAGATATTCCGTAGAATCAACTCCAAGCAATGAGTAAGTTTTAGAAAATGCTTTGGTAGGAAACTAGTATACTAATTCTTTCCACTAGTAGATACCATGGACTATTTTGATCAGACTTAAATTTCATACATTCCATATTGAGAAGGATTTTCTTTGATGTCTTGCAATTTCTTGGGAATTGCAGTCAGAAGATGGTGGAGTTCTTGCAGAGTTCAATGGGAATTATTCACAGAAACCATGCTGAGAGAGTATTGCTACTTTTATCAAAGAGATTGTGGATTGCTACTTTTATCAAAGAGATTGTGGATGAAGAGTTAAAAGGACAGTTCCAATTCTGATGCGCAGCCAACAGCTAAGAAAAGTCTCATTTCTGTTAACAAGGAAACATCAGTGTTGTCAAGACAACTTTTCTGAACCTATTGAGAAGCGGCAGGATGTTGGACCCGATCACTTCAGTATCTTAGACGCTTTTTATGCTGAGCCACAAAGGTATGCATATATACCTTCCAAA
>NW_021030726.1:140313-153638 GCF_004153795.1 Camellia sinensis
TTGAGTGGCGTCTATCTCCCAGGATACAATGATCTTTAATCAACTTGTAGTAGCACTCCAAAACAAATTGTTCGGCGAACCAAACCTGTGTTCTTACTCTCTGAATATTTATTCTAAAATCTAAAATGAAGAATAATGCACTAAAAATAATTTGGACAGCAAAAAAGACAATTTATGAGACTGTTTTTCATTCCCAAGACTGTTGGTAAACCCATGTATTTATAGGCAACATCACACTCCCGAACAGGTGCAATTACATGTAGTGAACAGGTGCAACAGATACTGTTTTGAATATTATACAGATCTGGACAAATTTGAAGAA
Organism: Camellia sinensis; assembly: GCF_004153795.1. Lineage (NCBI taxonomy): Eukaryota > Viridiplantae > Streptophyta > Magnoliopsida > Ericales > Theaceae > Camellia > Camellia sinensis. Next base: position 140,636 of record NW_021030726.1, read on the forward strand.
AAACTGCCCGTACCACATGAAGCAGTTTTCTTCCTTCCAAACAAATTTGAAAAAGTAGCCGTTTGGAGAACTATCAAACAAACTGTTTGGAATATACTTTATTTAAACTATTAGAATAGTTTAATCAAAGTCAAAAGTGAAAAACCTGTTTGGACTTTATTTTATAAACTATTTTGAATATATATATATATATATAAAACAATTTAAATAGTTTAATAAATAAAAAAAAGAGGTATAAACTTTATGAAACCACTTAGGAATCTAAAATTTGAATATAGAATTAAATTAAATTCTCACAATAATTTTTATTGAAAAAATTCAAAAGAATTTTATCTAAAAAATTAATGTAAACCCGAAAACGACGTCAACTTCCCATTCACTCATAAATGGTTTTGACGTTCTATCTTCACCGTGTGACTTGCCACGCGGCAAGGAACACGTCACCTCTTCGGACCCACCCCAAAAGACGTTTGGGGCCCACCCAAAATGGGCTCAAAATTATGCCTATATAAAACCATTTTCCAACATAAACTACTTTACATATAGTATGTATTAGGGGTGAGCAGCAGATATATCGATATGTTCAAATCGATCGAACCAAATCGATTGGCCGATGCGTGATGACGAGCGGATGGTTGCGGATTGATTTTTTCCAATCCGTCTAATTTTGAATGAATAGCGGATTTAAGATTCATTTGGCCGCAACTGAACCGCCAAACCGCAAGCACCCTTAGTAATTTATAAGACTTTGTGTTTTTAATTTGTTTAGATATTCTATTTGTGTTTTCAATTAAAAAATTGTTTAAATATTCTATTGAATATATTCTGTTAAAAAAGAGTTTTCAACTTAAATATTTTTTGTGAATTGAAAAAAATAAATGTATTATTTATCTATATTTTTTGTTTTTAAATCTAACTCTAAAAATAATAAATAAAAAATATGAAACATGTTAGTTGGTTTTTGTTTTCAAAAACAGATATAGATGTAACAATACAAAGGCATACAATCCCTACTACTGCTTTGTTCATAGTTTTGGTGGTTTTAATTGTTTTTATATTTTAAGAATCACAGATTGTAATACTTTATGCGGATGATACAATGATTGTAATATTCTAAAATTTCAAACTTTCTTTTTTTAGATGAAACATGCAGTGATTGTAATACCTTTTTTTTTTTAGGAAATACACAAGTTGAATTATGTTGAAAATTTATAAAAATTTAAACCGCCAAATCAATTCGCATCTATCTGCCAATCCAATCAATCCACAATTGCCGAATTGGCAGACGAATGCGGATTGATTTTCTCTAATCCTCCAATCTGGCGGACGGATTGGAGGTTCCGTGGCCGCAACCAACCCGTGCCCACCTCTAGTGTCTATATCTATATTATTATTAAGTGAAAACCTAAATTGATTAAGTGTCACCTGGCAACTTTATACAGTGATTGTTTGGTACAATTTTTGAGGAGTGATTATAGCTTATTTTGATTTGAAAGTTTCTGCTAGACTGTTTGATGCAGTTTTTGCTTATAACTTATTAGACAGAAATAGCTTAAAATAAGCTGATTATTTAAAAGATGAGGCAGACGTGCTTTTAGTTTCTGCTTTCTAATTATTAACTTTTAATTTAAAAAAAAAAAAATCCACCAAATAGGGCCATATGCTAAAATAAAAAAAATTATTATATACAATATAAATAAGTTTTGAACCTAAGACCTTAGGTTTCATTAAAAACATACTTATAACTTAAGCAACGTACATATTATGATATTAAATTATTTATTATTTGTTTTTATTATTAATTATTTGAATTGCACACGCATCGCGTGCATCACCCACTAATTTTTAATAATATAAACACTAGTTGGCTCACGCACACAAATATTACCCATGCCACAAACAGAAAAGTGAGCCATAGTTACCAGATAATTGAGATAATTATTTGATCAATATAATTATTTCATCATGTAATACTTTCAAAAAATTCTATTTTCACACACATGCTTATCTTAGTGCACATCATTTATTAGTGCAGACACTTATTAATTTGATTATTAATTATTATTCTCAATCTACATACTAAATGTTTCAATTATACATTTCACTCATACCATTGTATACACACCACCTTAACCCCCTTTTCCACACACTTGTTGAAAACTGTAGACTTGCTAAGGTTCCATTCCAGACAAAAAAAACCACAGTCAAAGTGCACAGTCCACAATCCTCTATTGAAGACCACAGTCCTTTTCTTCAATCTCCAATCGATCTACAGTAATCGTATTTTGAGCTTTGATGGTCGAAGAGTCACCGCCAGAGATCCAAATCAAGGTCTCCTCACGGCGGAGCGGCAACGTGATCCACCCTACTGATGTAAAGACTCTGTCGCCTCGTCTTTCGACGACGACGACTCATAGTTCAATAGTGTACCAAGAAAGTAAGCAATCGAAGAAGTGGTTTTCATGGTTGATACCTTCGTTTGTGGTAACGACATTAAAACCTCTCCATAATCCATCACCATGTCCTCTAAGCATATATTTATCCAATCCAACCACCCAACGAATCCATTGCAAGACTTGAATTCCAAGTATACTCTTTCATTCATCACTTTCTCTCTTTTTCATAGTACTAAAAGAACCACACCCAGAAAAAACATCCAAAACTTTTGGAACTTGGGTCAAAAGTCACTGGAGCTGATGAGAGAAAAGACAAAGATGGGTTTACACATTTTCTTGATAATCAATCAAAGCATAGCTTCAATTTTCCATTATTTCTCTTTGGTAAGATTGCACATTTTCTTTCTCTTTTTCCCCAAGAAATGTTCATTGCTCGTCACTTTCTCTCTCTTTCATAAACCCCCACTATTTCAATCTCTACAGAATCGTAACTATTACTTCTGAATTTCAAAGTTCTTTTCTTGATTTTTACGTTTTTGGGGTTGAGTTTTTTTTGAAAGCTTTGGCATTTAGTTTCGATTATACATTTTCTTTCCTGCTTTCCCAGGAAATCTTTATATTACTTTGTATGCAAGTGAGAAATAATGGAACACGTGAGGAACAATAGATAAATTAGAGTGTTTTTTACTAAAGGATGTGTATTGAGATTTTTTTTGTTTGTTTTAAAAAGACGTGTATAAAGAAAATTAGAATATTAAAGGTGAGAGGGTGATTTATGATCTGGAGTTGGGCCGAGGTATCGACCGAGCAGGTTGAGAGCCCAGCAGTGCATTGGGCCGAGATGATCGACCGTTCGCCCGGAGAAGGGCTGCCAGAACTTGGGCCGGGCAGAACTTGGGCTGAGTGCGTCCCGCCCCAGACCGTAAAGAAGCAGCTCGGTAAGGCAGAGCTCGGTCGGACCAGGATGCTCGGTCCGAGGTTAGCCGAAGCCAGACAAGCCGAGTGACCGGCGCCCGGAATGGCACGGTCGGCCGAGGTTACCGTTTGACCGACGTGAAAGCTGACCACGGGGTGCTTCGGGCTAGGCTTTGCCGAGATGCCGCCTAGCCCGGTCCCCCCTTGGAGTTTGCCAGGGAAGTGCTTGAGTATGAAGCACGGCACGGCGCAGCAACGCATAGGGCAGCTCGGCTGCCGAGCTCCAGCTGTGATGACAGGCAGTTGAGATTAGGTGATGTTCAGCAAGATCTATGCTGACAGATGGGATAGCAGAGCCACGTGTCAGGAGATGACTGGGAGTGGATATGGGGCTCAGAAGGTATATAAGCATGTCTGCGCCCCCCATACGCGACACATGAACATCTCTGTAAGAAATTCTTACACTCAAACACTCTCTCCCTTCTCTCTATTCATCCTAAGGTGTGTGCTAACTTGACCGTCGGAGGGTTTTTCTGGCCACACACCGCCGGGTAGCTCATCGTTGCTTGCTCGCAGGTGATCGGACATCGACGGAGCTCGGAAGAAAGGAGTACGGGCTTACCGGAATATTTGCCCCCCGTACAATTGGCGCCGTCTGTGGGAAACTTGACAGACAAAACCTTGTCTTCCTGGTTCATCTGATCGCCGTCCATGGCGAACAACGACGAGTTTCCGTTGTTCGCCATCGACGGAGCCACCCCAGAGTATACCCGAAGGAGAGAGGGACCTCCTGCTGTCCATCCAATGGCTGACTTGGGAAAGCCCACTGGCGGACAGTCAGGAGATGCGCGGGACAAGCGCGGACGAAGTCATGGACATTCACGGAGTCCGGACGGTCACCGGCGGAGGAGAGACTCGCACGCCAGGCGACTGGAAAGCAAGTTGAGGGATCAAGATGCTGTCATCCGGCGAATGGCGGCGGAGATGGAAGATCTCAAGCGGCATGTCAAAGGGAAGGGTGTAGTTGGAGTGGGAGACCACAGTGAGCGCACCCCATCTCGCCGTTCAGGCGGTCAGAATCAGCGATGTACTCAGTCAATATCCATTACCAGAAGTTACCAGGTTGGTGATTCCGACGTGGGTGCAGGGAAGTCTAGCGCGCAAGACAGCACCTACAAACCCTCACGTCCGGAGACGACGTCGAGGTACTCTTACTTTGCTCAGTTAGAGGATTTACGGGCAGTCTTAAAGGAGCGGGCCCGCCGGCGCGAAGCACAGAGAATACCGACGCTCCAGCGGTTATCTTATGGGGTACACGCCAGTGAGGAGGTCGGAATGCCTCCACCCCGCCAAGCAGTGCCGCTCTTTGAAGATACGGACTTGGCCAGACTGAGCGCCACCCCATTTTCCCTGGATATAGAAACAACACCGCTTCCGACAGGCTTCCGCCAGCCTAAGTTCACACTTTACGACGGGAAAACTGATCCTTACATGCATGTGAGTCACTTCCGACAGGTTATGGCCGGACATAGGCGGAATGACGGACTTATGTGCCTAATCTTCCCGTCAAGTTTGGGCGAGCTGGGCTTAAAGTGGTTCGAGCGGTTGCCAAAAGGGAGCATACAGAGGTGGCATCAGTTGGCCGAGGCGTTTGTTACACGCTTCAAAACCAACACAAAAACACCAAAGGAAGTTGATCATCTGCTAAGTGTCAGGATGGAACCGTGCGACACACTGAAGGTATACAACTCAAGGTACTGGGAAACCTTCAACGAGATCTTGGACTGCCCGGTCAACCTTGCAATCACACAATACAAGCGTGGTCTCCCGGTCGGACATAGACTGCGGGACTCGCTTACCATGCACCAGCCGACCTCCATGGGCCGGCTCATGCAGCGCATTAACGAGCAAATCCGAGTAGAGGATGACGCGTCAGCCTCTACCGTGAAGGCCACTCCGGTAGCAGCAGACAAGAAGACAGCAGGCAAAGTGCATGCAGTTGGGCAAGAATCCAGTCGCTCAGGTGACCGAGCAGAGGAATCGGACCGTGGTTTGAATCATAAGAACCGGGGTAGAGGACGTCGTAATGACCGGGATGACTACCCCCGAGATGATGTAGCGGACGCGAACAGAAGGATGAAGGCAAGGACTGGCATAACCACGGTCTTCAAGATTCCAATCTATCGCATACTCAGTGAAATCCGAGACGAGGAGTATGTCCGGTTTCCTGCTAAGTTGGGTGATGGACAAAAGGGCTATAATCCGCGGTATCGTTGCACGTTCTACCGGGAGAGAGGCCACCGGACTGAGGATTGTTTGCCTTTGAGGCAACACTTAGAAGAGCTGGTCGCGGCCGGGCATCTAGACCTTTACATTGATGGCGGCGTGAAGCCGAATCAGGCTCCGGTCGATCCCAGGGGACAGGATGACCGAGACGCTCCACCACAGGGAGTTATTAATGTCATCCACGGCATTGTGGAACCAGAGCGTGTTTGCGAACTCCGGGGCATGATCAAGAAGGCAGAACATATGAGGGAAGTTTTGTCGGTACAGCCTGCCATAAAAAGGGGGAAGACTGAAGAAAAGGATGTGATCAGTTTCACCTCAAGGGATTTAGAGCGTATCCAGACGCCGCACAACGATGCTCTTGTAGTAACACTACGCGTCAAAGAATTTGATGTTAGACGGATCTTGATCGATCAGGGAAGCTCGGTCGAGATCATGTATTACGATGCGTTCAAGCAGCTCAAACTCCGTGAGACAGACTTGGCTCCGGCTACTTCGCCACTAGTTGGATTCAACTCGCAACCGGAGTGGTCTTTGGGAAAGATAATCCTGCCGGTCAAAGCGGGATCCGTGGTCAAGCAAGTTGAGTTTTGGGTGCTGCAAGTGCCTTCGACGTACAACCTTATCCTTGGAAGGGGATGGCTACACGCCATGCAAGCTGTAGCTTCGACTTATCACCAAGTGATGAGATTCCCCTCAGTTATGGGGGCAATTGAGGAGATTTGGGGAGATCAGGTCATGTCCAAGCAGTGCTTCGTGGCGGTCAATGGAAGCCGAGCTGCCAAAGGATTCGTTCAAATGATTGAGGGACCGGAGGACCAGGGTGTCTTGGATGATGTGGGCATCAAGGCCGAAGACAAGGCTGTTGAAGAATTGGTTGAGGTGCGGATTGATACAGAGCAGCCGGACAAGTTCTTCTTGCTCGGTTCAAGTCTCACGGCCATAGAGAGAACCGCGATGATTGAGTTTTTGATGGCGAATATTGAAGTCTTTGCATGGTCGCCTTACGACATGCCTGGCCTCGACCCAAGTTTTATCTGCCATCACCTCAATGTCTTCCCTAGAGCAAAGCCAGTCATCCAGCGAACAAGGAGATCGGCACTGCATCACGCCGAGGTAGTTGCTGAGGAGGTAAAGAACCTGCTTGAAGCACGTGCAATACAGGAAGTGCACTATCCTCGGTGGATTTCCAACACGGTAGTGGTGTCGAAGAATAATGGAAAGTGGCGAGTTTGTGTTGACTATAAGACAGTCAACCGAGCTTGTCCCAAAGACAGCTTCCCTTTGCCGCGCATTGACCAGCTAGTGGACTTGACGGCTGGACACAATAGGCTCAGTTTCTTGGATGCTTACCGCGGCTACCATCAGATTGCCATGCACGGTCCTGACCGTGAGATCACCTCTTTCACGACTCCAAGGGGACTCTTCTACTACCGAGTTATGCCTTTTGGTTTGAAGAACGCCGGGGCAACCTTTCAAAGGATGGTGACCAAAATGTTTGATCCTTTGCTTGGTCGGACAATGGAGGCTTACATCGATGATATGGTGGTAAAGAGCCGACATGAAGCTAATCATTTGTCCGACTTAGCCGAGATGTTTGCCATCTTAAAGAAGCACAAGCTGTGCCTGAATGCGTCGAAGTGTGCCTTTGGCGTGGGATCCGAAAAATTTTTGGGATTCTTAGTCACGAACCGAGGCATCGAAGCAGACCCTACTCAGATCAGAGCCGTGCAAGAATTGAAGCAGCCCAGCTCGGCTAAGGACGTGCAGCATCTGGCCTAGATGGCCGCCGCGCTTAATCGATTTATAAGCCGGTCATCAGATCGCTGCCGCCCTTTCTTTCAAGCATTGAAGTCCAAGTTCTCATGGGACAACGAGTGTGACCGAGCTTTGGCCGAGCTCAAGGAATATCTGTCTTCTCCGCCACTGTTGGTTACACCAAAACCGGGTGAGGAACTCTACCTTTACCTCGCCGTCTCCCAGCACGCAGTCAGTGTGGTGCTAGTCTGGGCTGAAGGAATCAAGCACCTCCCAATTTTGTATGTCAGCAAAACTTTGTTATCGGCAGAGTCGAGATACTTGCCGTTGGAGAAGCTTGCCCTGGCCTTGATGATGGCTTCAAGAAAATTGGCGCACTATTTCCACGCCCATACAATCATTGTACTGACCGAGTTTCCCCTCAAGGCTTTGTTTGAACGCGCGGACTTTTCAGGCTGAATTCTAAAATGGGCGGTCGAGTTGGGACAGTTTGATGTGAAGTTCCAGCCGCGCCCCGCAATCAAAGCCCAAACCTTGGCAGATTTTGTCGCCGAGTTTTCACCTGGCACTCATCCGGTATGCCCGGTCGACATTGCCGAGGCAGATGATGGGATGCACGCATTGCCAACCGAGGTACAACCAGTTGAAGGAGGTAGCGCCGCGGAGTTAGCGCGCACCAACGAAGTTCCCTCAGTTTGCACGGTCATACCACCCGGTGATGCGATGACGGAGTTGTGTATCACCAACCCATCCACTCTGTCCGGTACCGCATCACCAAGGGGGGACGAAATTGAACCACACCGCTCAGAACCTGATGATTCGCCTACGGACTTGGGCATTCCGAACCAACTTGCTGAGTCCGGTGCCGAATCATCAAGGGGGGAAGGAATGGTTCCACACAACTCAGAACCTGCGGCCGGCTTCACACCGTAACCTGATGATTCGCCCACGGACTTGAGCATTACAAGACAACTTGCTGAGTCCGGTGTTGAATCACTAAGGGCACTGAATCTGAACCGGTCAACACCGAACTTGACACCGCACAACCGAGCAGTTGTGATCCCATTGCCCTTCGCAACTCTCAGGACCCATCTGACTGCTGGAAGCTTTTTGTGGGGGACATGTGGAAGCTGTTTGTTGATGGAGCGTCCAACCGCCATGGTGCCGGCCTAGGTATTGTTCTTATATCCCCAGATGGCCTCACCATTGAACATTCTATCACGCTTGGCTTCCCGGCGTCTAACAACGAGGCCGAGTACGAGGCACTTCTCGCCGGGCTCAAGAGCGCAATTCAAATGAAGGCTGCCGAGCTCCTGGTGTACAGTGATTCCCAGCTTGTGGTTAACCAAATTTCTGGGATTTATGAAGCAAACGACGAAAGGATGGCGAAGTACCAAGCTCTGGTCAGAGAGCATATCAAGCAGTTTGAGGCAATTAGAGTCCAACAAATTGGCCGGGAAGACAACAGCCGAGCTGATGAACTGGCCGGTCTCGCTTCTATGGTGGATAATACTTTTCCAAACCCTCTTTTGATTGACTTTCTTCCGCGGCCAAGCATTGAACTAGTGGACTTGACGGCTGGACACAATAGGCTCAGTTTCTTGGATGCGTACCGCGGCTATCACCAGATCGCCATGCATGGGCCTGACCGAGAGATCACCTCTTTCACGACTCCAAGGGGACTCTTCTGCTACCGAGTCATGCATTTTACATGGCCTTACAGTAAAGAAAGAAAAGAAATCCCATCATTGATTGAAACTTCGTCAAGGATGACGTTTTTGCTACGGTAGTTAATGGTGAGCACGCCCATCAACATTTACCGTCTATCATGTGTTTGGTAAAATAAAATTAAAAAAAAAAAAAAACTTTTTGATGCTTGACAGGGAAAATCTAACACTGGACTCAAGATATCCTAAAAATCCCTAAATTAAATTTAGACAATTTTTATATTAAAATTAAGTCTTTTTGGTTTCAAAATAGAATATATATCCCAAAAATCTAATTTATGTAATAGATACTGCAATCTGCAAAATTTTGTCAAAAATTTGAAGTTCAGCCAACTAAGGAGAGGAATAGTGATGCCGAAGTCAGAGGTGGCTGGCTACGCCGGCGACGAGAAGCAAGTCTCTCTTTCTTTCTCTTTGATCTGTTGTGAAGAGTGGTATTTTGAGAAGTTAGTAAAAAATTAAGGCTCCGTTTGATAAGCCTCTCAAAATATAATCTATCCATTGATTTGAGTGTGTTGTTTGTTTGAAGTTTTTAAATCATAATTTTACACCAATTTCTCAAAATTCAATTCAAAACATAGTCATTACTTTTCAAAACTTATAACTAAACACATAATTCAAATTGGAGCTGGACCTAGTGGACGAGCGTCGGGAGAAGGCCCTCATCCATGTGGCCGCCTACCAACAGGAGCTCTCAAAGAAGTATAACAAGACGGTGCACCCCAGACCGTTCAAAGTTGGTGATTGGGTTTTGAGGAAGATTATGGGCAACACCCTGGTGCCAGGAGAAGGCAAACTAGGGGCAAATTGTGAAGGACCCTACAAGATCACTGGTCTGGCTGGCAAGGGGGCTTACCACTTGGAGGATTTAGAGGGAAGAGCAATACCCCGGCCATGGAATGCGGCCAACTTGAAACTGTATTATTTTTAAGCTTCTGCTTTCTTTTCTTGTGCAAAGAAATTTTTTGGCTTGCACCACAGCATGTAATTCTTTTTGTCAATTTATAAAAGTAATTCTGCTTTAGTATTTGGACTGTTGTTTTAATGTTAAAGACCGAGATGATGTACTCCGGTTGGAAGAGTTGGTGTTTTGTCCAACTTCCGATTGCCAACCGAGATGATGTACTCCGGTTGGAAGAGTTGGTGTTTTGTCCAACTTCCGATTCCCAACCGAGATGATGTACTCCGGTTGGAAGAGTTGGTGTTTTGTCCAACTTCGGATTCCCAACCGAGATGATGTACTCCGGTTGGAAGAATTGGTGTTTTGTCCAACTTCCGATTCCCAACCGAGATGATGTACTCCGGTTGGAAGAGTCAGTGTTTTGTCCAACTTCCGATTCCCAACCGAGATGATGTACTCCGGTTGGAAGAGTTGGTGTTTTGACCAACTTTGGATTCCCAACCGAGATGATCCAATCCGGTTGGAAGTGTTGATGATTTGTTCAACTTTGCTACTACCAACCGAGATGGTTATTTCGGTTTATGAATTTGTTTTGTTCTGATTAAGTGCTTCAACCGAGATAGGAATCCCGGTCGACGAGGTGTTTCGTTCAAACAATGAATCATGCCGAGATGTTTTGCTGAAGATAGATTGGATGACAACCATGCAAACACTTGACAAAATTGGAATTTTTCATTGATAAGAAAATCATTACAAAAGGTGGGGACAGAGCCCGGTTACATCAAAAGAGTTGGAAGCAAAACTACAAAAAAGAACAAAGTGAACAGAACTAAACTAGGGGGGAGAGATTGGTGAACTCGTCTTCGCCAGCATTGAGGTTGATGGTTGGACTGACGTCTTGGGCACCGGGCTCAGCATTGCCGGGCTGTTCTTGCACCTCGGCCTTCTCTGCCTCAGAATCTGTGTCATCCTCTCCATCTTCAAGTCCTTCCTCGGCCTCCGCTTGTAGAGCGCTGAATACGTCGTTTGCGTAAGGCACAAGGTAGACCGGTAGCGAAGCTGGAGGAAGGTTGGCAAATACGTCGGTGTCGGAGCCTTGGCCGAGGTGTTCGCAGGCAGACTTCCAGCCTGCTTTGAAGTAAATGTCTTGTGTTGCAAAGACTTGCTTCTTGTAGCTCTCCTCGGCCTCGTTAAAGCCGGCGGTGTTTGTAGCCCAGCAAGCTTTCTTCTTCGATTTCTTCAGGGTATCCACCTCGGTCTGGAGCTCGTTTTGTTTTTTCTCGGCTGCATCCAGCTGGCCGAGCAATCTGTTGTTATCGGAGTTGGCCATCTCAAGAGAAGACTTAGCCCGGCCGAGCTCGGCTTGAAGGCTTTCAACCTGGCTGGCTGTGTCGTTGGCTTTCTGCCTAAGTCTGTGGATACGCTCCAAGACCAGGTGTTGTTTTTGAATGGCCTGCAAAAACAAAAGCAACGTCGATTAGATAGGAGACCGAGCAGAAAAGGAACCGAGCAAACACTTGTGAAATTTTCAGAGGAACATCAACTTACCCTGGCCATAGACTTCACCGACGATTTGACCAACCGAGTGTCGGGGACGTGGTCGCTGCCGACCACGTCGCTCGGTAGTAGCAGGGCTTTGGACAGATCGAAGGCGAGCAGATGTTCTTTATCCGCCTTGATCGAAGCCGTCGCCAGGATATCTTGACCCCGGTGCTTCAAATGCGGGCGCCAGGCCGGCACTGGGGTGGGGGCGTCTGTTGGGTGCTCAGTGGTAAGCTCGGTGACAAGCTCGGCGGACGGGTCTGCCCGAGCTCTTTTTCCGGCACGTCGTGCAGAGGGTTCGCGACTGGATTGCCCGGCGGATTGAGTGGCAAGAGCGACCACAGCGCCACTGGATTGACCGACGGCTGGTGACTGAGTTACTACGCTCGGCACCTCGGCGGATGTGGCGGTGAGCAGATTCTTGATTCTGCTGCGCTTGGCCATTTCTTGTTCTTCGGTCAGGCGAATGAGGGGAACGTCAGGAAGGGAAGGATCGGGAGGCGGCGAAGGAGCGCGAAGGAAGTCAGTTACTCTACTCCGGCACGGAGCAGAATACCTGTATGTCGGTGTATAGCCAAGTAAATCGTTGCAATCTCGGTGACGATACCTAAGCACGGTCTGAATTGCTTCGACGTTGGGGAATTAATAGTTGGCTTGCAAGGCTTGGATTGCTGCAAAAGAAATAGGAAAACCGGTTAGTTACAAAGTAAAGAATTAAACTAACCGAGCAAGTTTGAGTGGCTTACATGAAGAACCGATGTCCTTGTTTATGAACCAGCCCGGCACCTCGGCTGTTTCGTAATTACCCGACACCCAGAAAAAATCATCGTCGTGAAGATCTTTATCCGGGGTGCCGGTCACAATTTTTTCTTTGCCCGGTCTGATCTTCAAGTAATAAGCCAAACCGTCCCCGGTATGGCCCATTGTGTATTGCCTTAATATCTCGGCTAGACCCAAGTTGGTGCCTAACCGATTGTCCAACTCGTGAACGCCGTTGATTATTCTATAGGTATTGGTTGACACTTGGGTGGGTGCCAGCCCGGTGCGGCGAAGAAACTCGGTTATAAGAGGGTTGAGCGGGAAACGAAGGCCCCCTTCAACGATTGAGAGCACGGTGAAGGGACATTGGTCAACTCTTCCCCAGGGAGTGGTCTCCTCTTCAGCCAGTTCGAGATGAACATCGGCCGGAATGCCGTAATCCTCTCTGAAAGCAGCTAGCGTGGCCGGAGTTTCCACTAGGAAACGGAATTTCCCCATTTGTGGCTGGCTTAGTGTATCCCGGCTGAGGGGTTTGGCACTGGTTATTGGATGCTGCTCGGTCCTGAGAGCCTCAAGAATGACAGTGGTCCCCTTGGACTCTGCAGGAAAAGGATGGCAAGTGTTAAGTGTTAGCGCGGTCGCGCAAAAGGAGCTCGAAAGTAGCTCGGTCATGAAGAGTACCAAACCACCTCGGTCGTTAAGGCTAACCAAGGAGCCCG